>JAOEHI010050865.1:0-19934 GCA_025447815.1 Percopsis transmontana | reverse complement strand
GCACCTGTGGGCCTAATGCGCCACAGGTGCGTTGCGGGGGAAAGGAGGCACGATGCGCGCGTGGCCGTGAGCGCGCCAATCGTGACACAGAGACAGGCTTGTTCTGGATGAGTGAGTGTTAGAAATAAAGGTTTGAGGAAAATGTGTGTGATTGTGTTTGGCCACAGCTGTTTTTATATGTAAAATTGTTTAAATTCTATATGAGATGTTCTCTTTGAGGAGGATATTTTTATCACTGGGATTGCAGATCTGATGTCGTTTGCCGTTTTGTGAAGTCTTTGACCCAAACGTGGGGAACCCTAGGGGTTACGGAACCTCGCAGACAGTAAGCAGTCCGGCTGGAGATGCCACAGAGTTGACAAGAGTTGACAAGGGCAGAAAGAGCACAGTACATGCAATCCCAAAGTTTTCTTGAATTTGGAATTTGGTAGAAAAGCAGCGAGGCTGCTACAATTACAATTACGTCATTTAGCACACGCTTTTATCCAAAGCGACTTACAGCTAAAATTCTAAAATTGATATTATAATACAGACGCACATTCATGTTCTGTATTTATTAATATCGAAATGTATGGGAATAATTTAGACGGGCCTGAGACACGGACAAGGTCATGTGTGAAAGTTTTTTGTGTGTTCAAAGTACACTAGAACGAAGTGGATTTTTTTTGTGGTCGGTCATGGGCCAATATAAACAGAGACAATGTGTGTAGCATGTGGGGATTTAGGAAAAAGGTTAGATCAAATTCTTGAGGAGGTCGCTCCTATGTGATAAATTAAAATTAACCCAATCTTTTGTAATAATATGTCTGACTGTGCGATGAACTGGCCTATAGCAAAGGCAGTTTTGTTGGTTAATGGCAATGTGTGCATCAAAAAAATAATAATTAGATGAGCGGTGACTCCACAATGACTTTGAATGTACAAGACACATTCAGAGGATTTAGGACAGAGTAGGGATGTTGTTTTCATAAGGCCAGAGGGCAGCACATGTTGAAAATCATTCCATTTCAAATATCTTACTAACCAACTCAACGGTAAGATTTAAAAGGATCTATGTGTTAGATTTAGTATGGGCAAATTCATATGCAGAATTTTTTTCCCCACCTATTCCCCCCCTCTCTAAAGGAGCTGGAGGCTGTGTCTCCCTCTCACTGATAACATTCTTTCTCCGAAAAGCCCATGTTTTAACAGCCCCACCCTCCCTCAACTTCACCAGCTGGCTGTAGGAGAAACATGGAGGTGGAATAATGGAGGAGAGAAATCAAAGGTGAGAAGTTTTCCTGAAAACAGACACAAAGAAGGATGAATGAATAATGGAGGAGACGGCATTGATGTTTTCAAAAAAGAATCAGCTCAGAGAGGTGCCAAGAGACTATGGGAAAAGCTGATGGAGAAAGCCACCCCTACATTAACAAATGAACAGTCTGTTGAATTCCTGGCTACACAGGAATGAGACGAAACAGAACTGATGCAGTTTGGGAAACGAAGATTGACATTCTTTTGATTCCCCAGGAAGGTCACAAAGGAACTGGTGATTCCAGAACAGAATGCAATTTGTTTTATTTGTTTTATTTATTTTTATTAAGGTTGAGAATGCCCTAATGGTTTCTAACTAGATAGAGATTATAATGTATGTTATTAAATCTTACCAATGAGTGCAGAGAAAGGGTTAACGCGAACGCAATGAAGAAAGCTTGCTATATTAACGCCAACCTGCAATGAAGAATGCCTGCTCTTGCAAAAAGAAGCTTGCTATGCACCACACTAGGGATCCAGGCACATGAATAGATACAGATTAGTACCACATGATTACATCAAAAGCTACCCTAAACTTTGTTCCAACCGACTTGTATAATTTGACACAATGACTGTGGACATACTATAATGAGAAGATGCATTGCAAGTCTATGTTGATTAAGAACGTCCAGATAAGGTCAGACAATTTGGGGTTAAGATTGCTATTTGATAGACTACTTGAAAGTAATGCTGTGTTTGTCTCTCACAGTATAGGGCAGGGCAGGAATACTGTTGTTTAATAGTCAGATAACGACAATACAATCCATAGAGGGGTGCTAAGATATAGCTATCCTCTTTTGAATGCTTGGAATTGGTGGTGGAGGCCATGAGAGGTCCATGCTTGTTCCCTGTTATCCTTTGTTTTGTTGTTGTAATAAGTTTTGACCCTTTGTCCCGTAGAGAAAGCAGGAGGAGAAGGAGAGTCAGACAGAAGAGAAAATGGAAGGAAGAGGTAGGAGAGAGAGAGAGAAGAAAAAGCTGGAGGTGCGATAACAGTAGGTCTACCCTGCTACCAGTAAACTGGTGCAGTGTTGCTTGAGCTTGTGATATCTAATTCAATTAGCCCCCCGGGATACTTTTAGAAAATGCATTTTTGAGTGTACCGGTACTGAAATATTTACAATTTGGTTTGTGTTTTTTTTGTTTTTGTTTTTTGTTTTATGTATTTAAGGGCAGGAAATACATTTGGACCAGTATGGGTATACAGGATTTATGTAATGCAAATCTGCAGTAATACAGTAATCGATGTTCTGCTTTAGAGTGAAAGCAGAGCCCATATGTGCACACGCAAGTGATAGCAGCTAGCGGTTGCGTACGTCATAACCGCTTCGTTAACGATAGTATGTTGTAGACGTTGTTTATATTAACTGCAGTGGAATATCTTTCATTTCAGATCCTGTACTGTGTATGGTAAGTATGGTAAACACACTCGACGGTAAACAACGGTTTTACATAAAGGTAGCGGAAAACTATGGTCAAATTAAATTGACACATAGGAGTATCCAAGTGTCAAAAGGGGGGTAATAGACATTGATATAGACATAGACTATAGACATTGGGTCATAAGAAGTTTTCTCAGACAACACAAACAATATGGAATAGTATATAGAAATACTATACTAAATGAATATAGAATAGAAATAAAATTTCATTATTTGGGCTCCAGGGTGTCACGATCGGCGTGCACACGTTCATGCACGCTACGTGCCTCCTATCTGGGTTACGCACCTGCTACGGCTTAGCTCCGCGCAGGTGCACGTAATCAGGGAAATTAGGAAGCATATTTAAGTTTACCCCACAGCATTAGGTGCTGTGGGTCATTATTCTTTGTTGATGGCTCTAAGGCCATACATGCTGTATGTTAGTTAATTAAAATTCATGCTCCATGCGTTTCACTGATCAACGTTGTGTGTGTGTTCTTCTCAGGCTCGCGTCTGCTCTCATCCCTATACCACGAAGCATTACACAGGGAGACTCATCCAAAATGTAATACTAAATTTGTTATTTAAAGATGCCTAGAGGGGCGCTACTGCGCTCGTAGTTGAGACACACTGAATTATCCCAGAAAGAAGAGAAATATTACATTCAAAGTACTTAAACATGACCCTATAGAAATATGTTAAATACACGGATTGTGGATATGTGTATGCATTGATTACGTTTGTCCCCTGTATATAGGTAGATGCTAACAAAGTTTCAACCTGTGGAGCACGAGTGGATCAATTACGTTGAAAGGTAGTATCACAACATACATGTAACGGGCGTAGCTGGTGAGTGTAAGCTCGAGCCGGAACAGGCACGCAGGAGCAGCGACAGATGGTAAAACGAGCTGCGCTCGTAGTTTAATAAGAAACAAAACTTAAATGACAGCAAAACATAAAGGTTACGCAAGGTTACGTGGGTTCTTCTCTAAGACACACCAAATAATGACCGACAGCACCAAAGGCTGTCGGGGAACTTAAATAGAACTAATAATTAACAGAAAACTGGATGCACCTGTGCGGGCTAATCCCCGACAGGTGCGCAGTCCAGAGGAGAGGCATGTAGTGCACAAGCGTGTGCACGCCGATCGTGACAATACACAAATATTTCATATTTAAATTGTTACAGAACATCCAGTAAATATTATTCACACAAGCTAAAATTTAAAAGGAATGCATGTTTATCTCCAATAGAATGTGGATATAATAAGAAATGCATCAGATTCATAGCACTGAACCGAGCACTGGGCCTAACGCCTCAGAATATAGTTAGAGGGTGAACAGTACTCTGAGAGAACAACTAATGGTTGAAATAGGTATGAATTAGATTGATCATTAACACCGATGTGAGAACTGGACCTCTGTTATCTTCAAGTGAGATATCCACAGGCCGACCAATGGCTGTGGGATGTCAACCGGGGTACAGTGACAGATATCATAAAGGGATGATAATCTGTTACAGTACTGCCAAGAGCTTGCTAAACTTGTCAGATCCATACATCCATAGGTGATCTGCAGAGGGCAGAGCACTGCACCAGGCCAGAGGATTGGGTGCTGGTTCAAGAATCCAGGATGGACGGTGGAGAAGTCAGTTCCAGGTGCTGCTGATAACAGCAGTGGAAGCTTCAGAGCGTGAACCTGGATCCAATGCGAGCCACTGTGGGAAGACCGATACCGCTGAAGGCAAAAGAAAAGCATCCTGTCTAGCTACAGCCAGGGGATTGGGTGTTAGTGAAAGTCATCAAAAGAAAGACCTGGAGCAACACTAGGTGGGAAGGACCTTACCAAGTGCTCCTCACAACTCCAACTGCAATAAAGATTGCAGAGAGAAGTTCTTGGGTGCATCTATCTCACTGTAAGAGAGTCCGATTTAGCCTACCAGCAGCCAAGCCAACAGAGAGAGAGAGAGAAGATGCAACAGAGAGAAGATGCGACAAATGAGACTATCTGCCAAAACGAGGGAGAGGAAGCACTGGGTGACCTCAAGGACCTGTCTGGAGATGGTTGTGTGAAATTACAAAACTTTTTAATACACTGTAGTATGATCTTTATAATGAAAAGCACAAGTAGTTCTATGAAGTGGTGTTTTTATAGTGTATCTTCACCAATTTTGCATTTACAACACTTTTATATTCACATTTTATATTTTACTATTAGTTTTAATTTTTCTTATGCTTATTTTGGTTATCATAAATGATAAACAGGAGGGAAATGTTGGAAAAATATATGCTTATTATCCAATTTTTAAACCTTGAAAAGAGTACATCCTGTTTTTTCTTAAGAACAATGGTTACAGTGATATATCAAGCAATATATCACTGTAACCATTGTTCTTCAGAAAAAACGGGATGTACTCTTTTCAAGGTCTGCGCCTAAAATGTTTAATTGCTTTCACGTCATACCTTTCTTTGTGAACTTCAGTTGACACTAGTAGACCATTGTATTTTAAGAGTTATGAGGGGAGTACAACGTAGAGATGTCTCCAGGTGCATAGGATATTGGGCACAATAGAAGCTACGTGACCATGAGCATCACACATAAACACACACACAAGCCCTCCTCTATAACTATGATTGTGTGAGCTGAAGTTTTTGAACATTTACTGACTTACAACCAGTAAACAGTTCCCTTTCTGCAAGTTATATTAAAAGATCTACTTTGGAAAGTTGCGTTCTGAAGGTTTTTGAATAATTTCAGTACCCATCAGACATACTGTAGAGTATGAACAGTGTTTTCAGCAGTGTGCTATCTGTCACCCTCTGCTGCAGGCTCTGGAGGAGGAGTTGTTCAGCTGCCAGCGTCAGATCTCCATCCTACAAGAGATCTCCTCACAGCTCATCCTAGAGGCCACCGGGAAGGACAGTGTGGAGGCCAAGGAAAAGGTCCACGTCATCTCTAACAAGCTTCACCTTCTCCTTCGCCAGCTAACCTCCAACATGAACACCCGGCAGTATGGTCTCAACATGGGGTTTTTTGACCCCCAATGTAGTCTGAGCTTATGTAGGCTGGGGTTGATTGGCAATAGGCTGCAGCCACACCAATTAATAAGCTAGTGCAGCTGCCTCCCTCCAGCACTCCCCAGTACTCCCGCTACTGGTACAGCCCATCAGCTTTTGTGAAGGCCATCTTCTCCCGAGCTTGCAAGTCTAATGTGATGATAAACTGGCCCCAGCCACTAAAAATTCATCTGCCTGCGGTACTGGGTAGGCGATGAACCACTGGCTTAAATTCTCTGACCTGGGCTCCCTAGTGGTAGATCCCATCTGGGATCGCCTCTGGGAAGCGGGTAGCGTAGTCCAACATGTCAGGGATACACTGGTGCCCTTGACTGTATTTTGGCAATGGCCCCACAATGTCCATTCCCGAACATTGTCTTAATGTCTCAAGTAGTACTAGTGGGCTCTTGAAGTGAGTCTTGGGGGCAGTGAGTTGGCAGTCGGCAAATTGTGATACCTGGACAATCCTGGAAACCTGGCTAGTAAAATCTTGACAGGATTCCTTCCAGGGTGTTTTCAATCCCTAGGTTTGCCCCCAGGAGTGGGCAGAGATAGAGGACCTGACTAACATAACCTTGGGGAACCAACTGAGATACTTCTCTCCTTAATTACCTGGTACAATAGTCCCTTATTAATTGCAAAATGTGGCTGCAGGGTTCCATCGATTTACCTGCATATCCTGGAATGTTTGGGTAAGAAAGGAGACCTAGCCCTGGCTTTAGGCAAAGCGTTCCGGTGACCGGTTGACCCCCTGTTCAGCCAGGGGGACCTCTGAAGACGTTGCTGGAGCCACTTCGCTCGGCCGTGGTGGCAAGAGAGGTTATCCTCAGGTGGGCCGTTGCTGTCAGTGGGTGGGCGGCCCACGGTGGGGGTGCGGTTGTGTTCTCATTCAGGGTTTTCCTAGCTTGGTCAAGGGGGTTCGTCCTTTCCAGTACCGCGTGAACAAGCGGCAATCCTGAACAACCAGGGCAGGAACCGGTATATTTACAGCCACGCCCACTCAATGTTCAACACAGGTAATCTGGTAGGGCCTAGATTCCCTGTGCACACAGGACACATGCCCGGCAAAGTCTGGTCTGACCATCATACTAGAATCCAGGAGAGCTTCAGTTTCAATCCCGTTTATCCTGACCAGGAACCGCATGGTGTCAACCTCCTCATGGGCCCATCATGACATGGCTGGAGAGCTGGGTGGGACAGTTCACTCTTGTTAGTGGTGGCATCACTGACAGGGCAGTCTCAGGCCAAGTGAACCTCCTCAAAACAGTCACTCCCACTCCTTCAGGTGTCGACTTGGTTCCGGAGGGCGGGGTGGTGGACTATACAGTAGAAGCTGGGGTTGACACCCTCTTCCCTGGGGTTGAGGGTCCCTCATAGGCAGAGGTCGGTTTACCTTGCGTCCCTCATGTAACATCTGCTGCGACTTGGTAGTTCTTGACCAGGGCCACAAACCTCTCCACAGTGGTCAGTGAGGTCTCGGCTGCACAGGCGGTGGTATAGCTAATCAGCTCTTTGTCCATCTGAGAAGCTTGGGAACTGGGCATTGTGAGTTCTTTCATACCGCCAAAACACTGGGCCAGGCGGGTAGGCTGTACTGGTGGCAGGCTAGGATCGCTGCTTTTAGGGTCGCATAGTCAGCAGCTTTATCGGTCTCTCCAGGTTTAAATGACTCCCCAGTCAAGAATGGGGCTAAAATGCTCCCTCAGTCCGTGGCTGACCAATTTGCCATAGTCGTTGTTGCTCCCACCTCATCGTCTGCGGTCAGTTTGGTGTGTACCTCTCAGGGTGTACAAGGGTGATCTGTACCTGCTGCGTTCCTCTGGGTCGTGTTAGAAATTCTGGGTATTATGCTTGCACCTATTTAGCAATATTTCTGAATAAAGCTGTTTAGCAATATTACTTATTTTAATAATCTTTATACATTAATCATTCTAGCTTAAAGTGGTAGCACAGTTCCAGGTACAGTTCCAGGCGGGGGGAGAGGCATTGATGATCAGAGAGGAGGAGGAGAATGATCCTGTCTCTGAGGGCTTGCCCACCTTCTCTGTTTGATTATTTTTTCCCTGTTTTATTATTCTCCTCTGTTTGATTATTTTACTGTATTGATTACTCAATACAGTTTGTGTTGGTTGTGTTGGTCTCCTTTATACAGGAGACCAAAAGGGGGATTTTTAGAAATTCTGGGTATTATGCTTGCACCTATTGCAATATTGCTTAATAAAGCTGTATAGCAATATTACTTATTTTAATAATCTTTATACATATACATAATAATTCTAGCTTAGTGGTAGCAGACAAGTGACTTAGATAAAAAGCAAGGGTTAGGGTTAGGTTAGGTGTCCATGTATAAGTAATCATTGTGCTTGCTTGTAACAATGTGTGTATTATAATGAACTTGCAAAGCAGACAGAATACAGACAGGAGTAGCTTTAGCCAGGAGATAACTTTGAATGGATGTATGGAGGGAGTGAGAGGCTAACGGTGGAGAACTTGTTATCTGGGAACATGTTGTCCTGGTAGAGATGTGTGTGTGCAGGAACTACGGCCCAGACAAGAAGGAGGAGGCAACATGGAGTTGGAGTTATCTCAGAGAGAACCAATCAACGAGGACCACGCTCATGGCTAGAAAAATATTGTCTAGTATATAATAACTGGGTCAGGAAAAGATAAGTTGTTGAACTTCACGAACTGCCACTGAGTTGCTAGCAGGGATATGTAGTGAGACCCAGGGCTCTGTACTATCTTCTTTATTAAAACTGATTTGTATTGACTTGAACACATTGTTTCCTCCTATTTTAACTCCATCAAAAGAACACGCGTAACTGGTAGACTGAGGACCAGATTCCAACAGTCGTGAGCAGCTCTGCGATTGCTTGTTCCATATTCTTGTCACCGTATTTAAAAGGGATATTCAGGTACCTGCATTCTCCACCAAATGTGACATGGTAAAGCCTAGACCAGGGTGTCAGCTGCACTGGCTTAGCCAAGATTCTTCGGGACATATATGATACAGTAGTGTGTGTGGTGGACTGTGACTCTCGACACTGGGCCTTCAGTGTTCACACAAGTAACACAAAAGTTGCCGTATGTGCTCAGAACTGGTGCGCAATGCACAAATTAACGGTAAATATACAATGCTAACCTCACACACACACGTGCATGCGTAGTGCATAGGCTTCAAGCTGATATTTGCCTGATCTACGTGCTGTAGTCCACATTGTAATAAGTTTATCAAAATGCTCGTAAGTCCTACCAATCCTATGTTGCCACAAACGCACAGACCATCCTTGCCTCTAAATCCAACCAGCAACACCAAACAGACCACGCACCACTGACATTTAAAGACATTTAAAGACACTTAAAGATGTCAATGTTTTTTTTTTTTTTTGGAAATGTGAGTTTCCCTATGCTTGTTTCTGTCTCTTTGTGTTTTCTGTCTATAACTGTGTTTTTATTTATGCTGCTGCCTGTCTTGGCCAGGTCTCACTTAGAAAAGAGATTCTTAATCTATTTTTTTTTTCCTTGTTAAATAATTATTAAAACATAATTGGAGTGGATATGTAATTATAAATAAATTTTCTCAATAACTGTATAGGAAAGCGATAGCATTTCCTGGAATAAAGACTACATTGATCCCAATTGCCTCATCATCAGTGTTGGAAAAAATAATAAATCTTGAAACATGGAAATAGTGTATGTACAAAAGTAAGTGAACACCCATCTGCATTGGTAAAGTCAAGTAGGTAATTGATTCAGGTGAAACATATTTGGGAGCTGAATTAATCAATTAAACAGACCAATCAAATGAGATTTCCTTTGGAAAGGGTTTGAGCATCCCTGATTAAAAGAGAGAGGAAACCAACCAAACCACCAGTGCCAAGGCATAACCACAGATATCAACATGCCAAGGACATTAGGAAGAGAGTAGTGACAGCCCATCAGTCTGGGGAAAGCTACAAAACACTTTATGAAAGATTCCAGCTCCATCCATCCACTGTAAGACAAATTATTTACAAATGAAGGGAATTCAACATCACTGCAACATTGCCTAGAAGTGGACGCCCATCAAAACTATCACCAAGAAGCACCAGAAAGATGATAAATCAGTTAAAGGCCAACCCACACATCACCTTTACAGAGTTAGACAGTTTGGAGGAAAGCCAACACTGCATACCAAGAAAAGCACCTCCTTCCAACAGTGAAACATGGTAGTGGAAATGAGAAGGTGTGGGGCTGCTTTTCTGCGTCCGGACCTGGACGAGTCCATATCATTCAGGGAACCATTAGTTCTCAGGTCTATCAACAAATTATTGATCAGAACCTCATGCCATCAGTTAGGGATTTGAAGCTAGGCAGGAAAGGGATTTTTCAACAGGACAATGACCCAAAGCATTCAAACAAAACTACCAAGGAATGACTTAAAATTCGTACTCTGGATTGGCCTAGTCAAAGTCCAGACCTGCATCCAATAGAAATGTTGTGGCTAGATCTGAAGCAGTACATGCTAGATGTCCCTCCAACCTCTCTCAACTGGCTGATTTCTGCAAGGAGGAGTGGGAAAAAATACCCAGGACCAGAAGTGAGACACTGGTTAGTGGGTACAGAAGACGTTTGGTTGAAGTGATGGCTGCAAAAGGAGGTGACTAAATGGGTTCACATACTTTTGCACGTCAAATTTTCAGATTTGGTGAGCTAAACCACTTTTGTTGAATAAATAATAAAAATATATCATTTTTTTTGTTTGTCTATTATTTGGAAGGTTTACAAATTGGGGTTTGGATGTATATTTAATAAGGTTTTTAATTTTTTTGCCAAAAAACAATGACCATGTCTGGATAGTTCACAAATGTTCAAGCCACACTTTAGCTGGCAAATGTTTTCCGATTAGGCAGGCTCCCTTATGTCAATGATGGGGATTTTGCTTACTATGTTTCATGGTAACATACTTAAACCAATACATAGACCATGGTGTCACTATTGACAGCTAGCTATTTCCAAGCATGATTGATCAGGAAGAGCACATGTCAACATGATGGCGTTAGGTGGAATTTGAGGAATTGTAAGTTACAATAAATTCAATAAAAAAAATTTATATCAATATCTAATACATTTTAAAGTAACAGTAAGTAAAGTAAATTTGGCTTTTCAAATGTAAGGAATTAAATTAAATTACGTTACTTTAAAAAGTAATCTGACTACGTAACGTATGTAACTGGTTAGAAACAACATTGCTCATCATAAAGAGCTATCTCCACACTGTTGAAAGTGTGTTTGTATTGAAGGGAATAGCTAAGAGGTAGTGGTGGTTCAGTTGGAACATCAACTATTTTACAAGATGCTTAGCGAGGATTTATCACCCACTGTTCTATTCTTTTACATAGATGCATGCCAAAAACATGAAGAATGATTGGAAAATAGCAGATAACTCCTACTAATGCCTTAAAGGTGTTGCTCTTGCTCCCTGTTGGTTTCAGGAGCAAGCTGGTGTCGTAGCAGCTGCAGTCAGTCCTGTCAGCAGTAGGTAAGTTCTGCATTCTTCATTAAATGAGTCAGAAACAGTTAACCTTGGTTCTCTAAAGAAACCACCTCCTCACCAAAGACGTGTGTTATATGTATTTAAAATTGAAAAACATTTAATTATTGTTTGAAACCAAATTCATTTTATTTTTATTTTCAACATTTAAGGTATATTAGTTGGTTTATTTATTCAAATAATTGCATATACTGTATATACTGTAATTTTATAATTGTATTGTTAGCGGTGTTAACAATACAATTATGTGTGCCATTGGCTAACAATGACACACCTCTAAATTATATATATAAAAAAATGAAAAGATACACCAATTGCATAATATTTATTGCCAGCCTGCAAATTAATTACTTTCAAAACCATTAAACTATTATTAGTATCAATTATTATTATTATTATTATTAATAATAATAATAATAATAAACAAAATAAAAATAATAAATTTTAATAATAAATAATTATATTCAGATTATTATTAGTAGTACTGTATATAACAGAGTGTCCTTTTCCAGACCCATGGGGATGAACAGGGATTTCTCCATCGCCAAGCCAATCTTCTACCGGGTTCTGCGTGCCGCCTTCCCCCTCCACCTGCTCTTCCTGTTGTTGGTGGTGCTGGCCTGCCTGGTGCCCATGTCCGAGAACGACTACAGCTGCACGCTCTCCAACAACTTTGCCCACTCCTTCTACCCCATGCTGCGCTATGCCAACAGCCCCCCACCTACATGAGAGTGATGGGACCACCAGGTATTTGTCTAATGGTTCCAGAGCTGACCAGGGGTCACGCTGAATTCAAGTCAACTTGGAACTGCTATTTAGTTTGTTTATACAGTACTCCAAACAGTTTTACAATTACAATTAGATCATTTAGCAGATGCTTTTATCCAAAGCGACTTACAATTACATGGTGCTATTACATGGAGCAGGTAGGGGTTAGGCATCTTGCTCAAGGATGCTTATAGGTAGGCCGACTCTCGAACCCACGACCTTATGGCTGGGAGTCCAACGCCTAGACCACTAGACTATCCTGCCCCTATAGTTTTAGACCTAGGACACATGCTGCGAGACAGCTCAGAACTTTAAAAATTACATATTACGTATGTTCTGACCTCCCTCATCAATGTGTCTCATTTAGTCTCCTGAGCATAACTATAAAGTTGGGAAATTTAAAAATTAGTCCCAGTTAAATGTATTTATTTATGTTAAATTCCAAATTCCAAAAGCCATATTACTTGTTTGGTTTGAAAAAAAATGTAAATGTATATTTGTGTGCAGTAAATGTCCCCAAATGAACATGAACAACAAAAAGTCAAGTATTTTGTATACGATTTTGTATACGATAAATCAGCAGAATATACACTTAGAACCAAAGGATTTGAACACTAGCCATTTTATAACATAACTGTACATCTCCACTGTACATAGAAAACCCCTTGGTTAGAGCACATTTTATACTGAACTGGTCAAAACAGGTGTGAGATTTAGTCTGTTTGATTTTGAAGTACATATGCTGTCAGATATATATGTATTATTTTAGCACTCTTCAGACTTGCCTTTATGCAGCAGTGTACTTTGCACTTTGTTCTGTTATGATGCATTTTGTATATAAATGGCAAACTAGGTAAATAATTGATGAGAGGATGTATGGTGTGAGTGCAGCTTGTATCTGGCATTGGAGCTGAAATAGTATTTGGATGTGCTTGTGTTTAATCTACATACCAGGGTAGTACAATAATGCCACAAAATGTGGCCCACCAATGGAAAGTACCTTCATTTTAAATACATTCCTGTGATGAATTTTCTAACTTGACATGGTTTAACCTCACCCA
This sequence comes from Percopsis transmontana, assembly GCA_025447815.1. Taxonomy (NCBI): domain Eukaryota; kingdom Metazoa; phylum Chordata; class Actinopteri; order Percopsiformes; family Percopsidae; genus Percopsis; species Percopsis transmontana. Next base: position 6,799 of record JAOEHI010050865.1, on the reverse strand, counting down.
TCTGTTCAAATACTGATTGTATGACGTACACTTACTGCTTTAATGCTTTACTGTCACAAATAATATGTTTAAATGGCTTACGACTTTATTGTTTGAGAGAAGGGGAAGGGCGACCCCGGTACCGGGTCCGCTCGGGATGAAGAGGTTGGTCGGAAACTCAGAGTTGGTGAGCTTCCTCGGACATTCTGAGTGGGAAATCCAACTTCCAGTTGACTTCCAGTTGAAATTTCCGACTGCAGTTCAAATGGAACGCATCAAGATTTCCTGACTTGACGTCACAGCAACATGGCTGCCCACACAGTCAAAGATTTTAATACTTTATACTTTTAAAACGCATCGAAATGCAATTTGAGCTTTATTAATGAACATACAGATACGTTAGATATGTAAAGCTATAACATCTAAACATGTCATTGTTATGTATTTAGACAAAGTTAAAAACAACTGTTTATATACACCCAGCAGGTGTGTATAAACTATATAAGGGTGTCTACCTAATATATAGATACACCTGCTGGTTGTGTATAGGGTTCATGCACAATACATACTTGGTAGTATGAGCTCTGACAGTGAACAGGACAAAAACGACGGTGTTTGGTTTATTTTTCTGTATTCTTGTTTATGGCATGCATAGGATGTCATTTGTGATTGACAATAAATACTGTTTGCCATGATCTAAGTTGTGTGTTGTATACGTCAAGACAACCCAGCAAGCCTACATAAAGGCGCACGTGAGCGTGTATGCATGGACATGAAGAGATGATGACTGTAGCGTTGACAAGGGGAGGGGTCTGACCCTCTGATATTAGGCCATGCTTACACTGGCAAGAAATGACAGAATCAAAACCTTCACATGACAGCCAACAGTTTAGCAAGGTCGTCACTGTGCAAAATGTGGCATGGAGCAGAATTGGGCTCCCAGAAGCTTTTGTAAGAAATTTTTTACTGTTTTGTTTTGATACTGCGTTTACAGTCCTTTCCAGGGACAAAAATATTGTTCATTACAAGATAAAAATTGAACTTCATATGCAAGTCAGATTTCATAGAGAGATCCTCACCACACTTTGTTTTCTCGCAGAGTCAGCCTTGTTTTGCCCACACGAGTGTGGAGCCAGCCTTAACAGTCATGTTAATAATGGACACTTACTGCCTTGTCTGATTTTACAGACAGTAGAAAGTCCTTAATAAACCACCGCCAATTACAACACAAACTCACAAAAATCGAAACACCAAAGCATAGAGTAGTAGTCGTTTTAAAGCTACAATCTCAAACTTTTTCATATGTTTTATTATTTCTGTGGGACTGAGGTGATCCAATAATGCTACAGCCTACTGTACATTCATGAAAGCCTTTACATTTGACATGCGAACAGCAGATCGCATGTCAGCGGTATACTAATTAGAGAATATCTGTTTTTGATATAGTCATTTTGTAGTAATTTTTAGCTGTTTAATCAGAAAAACTTATTGGCATTTTCTTTCTTTCTTTGGTTATTGTGTGGCCCACTGCAGTCAATACACTAACATTACACAAGATGTTGTGTAATGTTTCAAAGTATCACAATCTAAATACATACCATTACATTTTAGTTAATGTAGGAGTTGTGTGAAAAGTTTGAGATTGTATCTTGAGTTAACAGGAATGAAGCACAATCTGCCAGAAATACACGTCACATTTAATAGCTGTATGTGGATTTATCTAGTCTTACAAAGACATGACATGCACCTGCAAATAGGTCACAGAAGATTGAATGGCTTGTTCTGAAGGGTACACACTGGTTATAAAGTTACAAATACGTTTATCAAAAAACAGAAATGCAGCTCTGTCCACCAAACACATTCACAAAATATAAATTAAATCGAAAAACCTGGACAGGAGATCTTCTGAAGAAAACAAAACTAAATATTTACCTCACTACACCACAATGTGTGTATGATTCTCTGGTCCAACCCCACTCACCGTAGACATATGATCCAAGTGTTTTATTCCAGCATCAGTGTCCATCTCCACCTCTACATGGAGGTTCATTTCAACATAGTTGCCATGTCAATATGTTGTGTGATGATGTAATCTGTCTCCTGTATATAGGCCACACCCCCTGTCTCCACTGGCCACTGATCCGGATGGACATAACTGGAAAAGAAGAGATGATTGATTGATTAATTGGCAGTGTTAGTATCTCTATCTGTTAGATTCTTTAGCCACTGAGCGGGAACTGGTTGTTCCTGGGATGTCATCATGGGAAATCTCACGAACCTCGCTTAAGCAACGCTTATTAGCCCTAGCCTGACTCTGTTCAAACCATTTCAACAAGCCAGCTAGAGAATATGCCAGCTTGGTTTCCATGACAATGAATGCTTTCCTATAATTATATAATAATACACCTTCCGCTTTGTAAGCATATCATATAATTAAAATAATAAATCTCACATCTCACCAACTTTATTTATTCATGAAGTAGGGCTTGTCTAATCAAAATTGGAAAGTCAGTGAATGTAATGGTATGTAATAAAGGTTAGAAAGTCACCAACTGAAAATGACATTCTAATCCTCACGGAAATGTAGGCTTACCCATATCAACTTTATTTTGCATATCATTATATGGCCTATATAGGAAGATAAACTAAAAAATATTTTTATATTGATTAATCTAGCTATTATTTATATAAATAATCTAGTGATTATAAATATACTGTTTATTGTCTGATCTATGTACCACTGCTGTGCTAATTCAACACAAACTTTGTAACCTGTAACTGTAACGTTGTGGATAGTGGGATGGCGAGTATAAGCGCGAGCCGGTCGACGACGCAAGCAGACAGGCGAGAAGGGTACTCATAATGGAGTTTTAATAAACAAAAACACAACGTACAGTTGTCAAACAAACAAACAATGACCGACAGCACCTAGTGCTGCCGGGAAAGCTAAATAAGGTCCCTAATCAAAACTAAGGGGTCGCACCTGTGTGGGGCTAATCCCCCCACAAGTGCGCAGCCAGGCCGTGAGCTACGGAGTGTGCATGGCCTATGCACGTCCATCGTTACAGTAACTGCCTAAATAGGTACAGTCTCTTTTGATTTCACATTTATGCACACATCGCTGTCATTCCAATCAGAAGACGGTGGACTGCATGCCGTATACGTGTAAAACTACTCGGACTGACATTGATTAATGTCGTTCTTTGTCACACTTCATGTATATGATACGCCAAAGGGTCACAATTCGCCACAAACTGAGCGTGGATTACTAACATAACGCCATAAAATACATATCTAGTGGTATCTAGAGACTATTTTATTGTAGAGGCATTTGTGGAAGCCAATTGGGTTCATATCATGACTTTCAGTTAAGAAAATGAAATTAATAAAGCTATTACATTCTACATTTAGGCCTGTATTTAACGCAGTAGCCTATGTGTAAGTATTGTGTAGGCTATATATTGCATCACCCCACGTTGAAGGAACCGTGATTTTGATTAAATATCATTAATTTGGTTTGTGACGTAGCCATGTTAAACAAAAGGCAGAATGTGTGTGTTTTTACATAACAGGAGGTACCCAGCCAACTCCCAGCTTCCATGGCAGATTTCAGCCTCACGTTTACATTTGATACTGTCACTAACTTCACTCCAGCTGTAATCTACATCTATTTTCCTGTGTTCGAGAGGTGTCAACAGTTCTCAGAACAGGCTGACTCCTCTCCCATTGTGAGGGGCCCCCAAACATTTTGACTACCCTTCTATTCAATGTAAATTAACATTTGTTTAAGACCCCCCCTGTTGGCCTTTGTTCTTAACTATATAAGCAAGAGATTCCTCTTTGTTGAGCAGGATAAACATTGGTGAAGCATGCCATTTGTGAAGCCACACGTTTTTCTCCATTGATGCGCACATTGTATTAATAAAGCCTTTTCCTGAATTACCACCATCAAACCGGACTGGTCTTAGTGTGTCTGTGGTTAAAATTTACCATTTACGTACAGGAGTACGTAAATCCTGTACGTACAGGATTTACGTACAGGAGTGGAATGCTCATAAAGTCGGTAGTAAACTAATGTGGTCTTGGTTGTCATTGATTGGGTGAATGAAGTTCAAAACTACTGGCTATGTAAATGACCAGGCCGAGCTCATTTTACTATAAGGAAACGCACGTTTTTTCCAGCGTTTTGGTGGCACTAGAATTCCGTAAAAAATATGCGATCTTTTGACTAATCACGTGTTTTTTATGCCGTTTCTTTGTGATCACCAAAACGTCGTATAAAATGCTGTAAAATACGGCGTTATGGTCTGCAAAAAGCCGTATTTTACGGCGTTCTGGTAGTAATACACGCTCAGTTTGTGGTGAATTGTGACCCTTTTTGGCGTAGTGTTTTAGTGCCACAAAAACGCCGTAAAAAACGCGCGTTTCCTTATAGTAAAATTAACTCCGCCTGGTTATTTACATAGCCAGTAGTTCATTCACCTGTGATTCACCCAATCAATGACAACCAAGACCACATTAGTTTACTACCGATTTTATGAGCATTTCACTACTGTACGTGGCGTGATGCAATATGTAGCCTACATAATACTTTCACAAAGGCTACTGCATGAAATACAGGCCTGAATGTGGAATATAATAGCTTTATTCATTTTGTTTTCTCAACTGAAAGTCATGATATGAACCCAATTGGCTTCCTCTACAATAAAATGGTCACTAGATGGTGTGGCATCTAGTGACTTTACTGCAATCAGTTCAATGCCAGAGTTTATTCACGATTAGAGGCTATGGACATCCAAGGAATGTGTGTTTGTTAGGTCAAACAGAAAAATGTCTACCTGTCAATCCGCTGAAAGTCACTTATTACGATGGGCAGAGTCTGGTACAAGTCGGGTGAGCATGTCACAATTAAGTAACAGACAGTAGGCCTATAGGCTACTTGTATCCATTTCCCTTTAGGGTTTGATAGCTATTTGCACCCCTATACAAAATAGAAGTAGATTACAAAACATGTTTTACATTATTAAAAAATGATGCCACGCCATCTAGTGACCATTTTATAGTAGAGGCATTTGTGGAAGCCAATTAGTTTCATATCATGACTGTCAGTTGAGAAAATGAAATTTATGAAGCTGTTCTACATTCTACATTTAGGCCTGTATTTCATGCAGTAGCCTATGTTGTAAGTATTGTGTAGGCTACATATTGTGTAAGGAAACGCACATTTTGTATGGCATTTTGGTAATACACGCTCAGTGAATGGCAAATTGTGACCCTTTTGGCGTTCCATAGGTTTGGACCAATCAGCGTCCTATGAGGAACTATTGGCAGCTACGGGCATGGTTTAGGTTTGACATTAGCCCGTCGTAATAGACGTTGATAGACAGATGGTTCATCCAATCACCTTTTTAAAGTGCCTGCAGTTTCCAAGAATGACTTCCCACATTTCTAGATTGTTCTGTGTAACAAACCATCTGGCACGTCAGGTTAGTTGGACAATGAATGGTGTATTTTTTAGCTGTCTGTCTGTCTGTCTGTCTGTCTGTGTGCGTGTGTGTGTGTGTGTGTGTGTGTGCGTGGCCCACAGGCCCACAGTGCTGTATATGTGCAACAGCCTTTAGAAGCAGCATGCAACTGGTAAATAGATTGACTGGTGGCGTATAAATTACCTTCCTGAACGGTAAACTTTTAAACTTTTGTAATCGATTACGACAACGCGTCGCCCCAGGCCTAAAAAGATCACGATTTAGAGTATATCAGATTTTTTATAATAATTTTTCAACATTACAATTGGTTTCGCCTGCATGCATTCCTCATTTTATGAATGCGCATCATTTAGCAAAATGCCTCACCCATACTTGAGGACGCAATGTTCACTCAATCTCATGTCAAGTTTGGAATGATAATATATGAACTGTATGTGCATGTTTCTGTTATAATATTCCATTAAGAGTTTCTGCTCCATGGCTTAAAGCTGCTGTAGGTAAGATTCCGAGGTATACATTTAGTGTAATTTGTTAAAAATGCCATAGACATCCATCAGCTATCAGTGAGTGAAATTTTCATTGAGAATATCTGCTCTGGTTGATAGCCCCTGTATCTGTTAAATGGGCAATCGGAGATTATTTTGTGGCTATTTGGTTTCAAACACGAGGACGCGAGCAACCCCTCCCGCACATGAAAACAAGAGAGCGTGAGCAACCCCTCCCTCACCTGAAAACTCAGAGCACATGCATTTAGTCTTGCTCACCCACAGCTCACTCCCCTGCCCTCCCTGAAATTCCCCCAACCCCACCCACAGTTTTCAAACTGTTTTCAAATAAAGCAAGTCAGTTTGCAGTTTCAAATCGGGGCGACTTTTGTGTTTTTGGGGTGCTATATACACAGTTTTCAAAATGCTCTTTTGTTCTTTTTTAGCTAGCTCTTGTTGCAACTCTCAAATCTTACCTACAGTGGCTTTAAACAAACAGTGTATGCTTTTCAGGGGTGGAAAGTAACGAAATACATTTACTCACTGTATTGAGTAGTTTTTTTGTGTATTTTGTATTTTTCAAGTAGTTCAAGTAGTTAAAATAGGTAATTTAAATTTTACTTGATTACGTTTTGAATGAAGTATTGTATTTCGCTACATTACAAATCCCATCCGTTACTAAGTAAAAACAAACAACTTTGACTAACAAAAACTGAAAGAAATTTAAAAAAAAATGTGTATACATTTGTATAGATTTTTATACATTTGTGTTGATTTTTCTTTAATAAAAAACTAAAAAGTTTTGGATTTATGACCCCTTGTCTTATTTTCACTATATGGGAGAGATCC
>JAOEHI010050864.1:0-19935 GCA_025447815.1 Percopsis transmontana | reverse complement strand
GGAGCAGGTAGGGGTTAGGCATCTTGCTCAAGGATGCTTACAGGTAGGCCAACTCTGGGGCTCGAACCCATGACCTTGCGGGTGGGAGTCCAACACCCAGACCACTAGACCACCCTGCCCCCAGTCTAGTGGTCTAGGAGTCCAACACCCAGACCACTAGACTATCCTTCCCCCTAAAAGGATGGCAGGATAGTCGGGCAGTTAACCTGCCAGCTAGAGATTCTTGAGCAAGACGCCACATCACTAGCTGCTTCTCAATATGGATAAAAGTGTGAAAATCGCCTCAATCCTCTCTGTGTAGGGGTATCGCCGCTTGAGCGTTGACATCGAAGCCATGAGGGACACGCGACGTGAGGTCAAAGAAAATTGGAAGACGATTTTGGAGAACCTAGGTGAGAGGCTCGCAGCCCCCGGATGAGACATGGCTGTCAAAACAACAAACATACACAAGCGCCAAAACACACAATTCCCCCATCCCATCAATCCTTCAGGTTTCGTGGCGGAGGCAGATTCCCTGTTGACGGTGTCTGCGAGCACGCCTTACGATCGCATGCGCAATGCCGCGATGGCACGCGACCTGCTTCATACACTCCACAGCGAGACCTCCATCTTTAACAGCAGAGACGCTCCGCCGGAAAGATACCTTTTCATCTTGGTGAGAACTGTAGACTGGGAAACGTTGTTACCGCCACATATTAGCATTCTAGCAATTCTATCCCTAGGCTAAATAGGCAAACTTTTTAATACATTTTTTAAATATATATTTGGGGGGCCTCTAAAATGTTTGCATTGGGCCTCCAACAGTTTAGAGCCAGCCCTGCCGGCTTTCCTTTAAATAAGTGTAGTGACATTTACGCTGAATTCTCTTCTCCAATTGCAATTCCAGGATCGCCTCATCTACCTAGACGCAGCTGAGGATTTTGTGGCCAAAGCGAGGCGTTTCTACCCCCCCAGAGATGACGATGAGGAGGAGGAGGGCACAGGGCTTTCCATCAACCTGCCATTGCTGCTGGCCAGAGTTGAGGCCATGAACGGGGGGCGGGATGACGACGAGGACAGTGCGGAAGACTGAAACCTCAGTGACAAGTTTTAAGCGCCACGCAGGGTGTAATGATTCAGACATGCAGCAGGGGGCAGTAAAGGCCAAGTCTGGAGGAGAATTGCATGTCTTCCTCCTTTTTTCGATGTGTCCATAGGCTACAACTTCACAGCTGTTGCTTGGAGTTTTTAGTAAACAAATTCTTCTTTCTCCCCTTAGTTCAGTTTGAATTGTTCTTATTTTCAGCTGAATCTTTAAATCTATTGGATGTGTGTTATTTCTGTCTACCGTAGAGCTATATTGAGTTCTTTGTTTGGTCTTTGTCAACCTGCAGGGCAGTAATGTTCCTATGAGCAGAGGCCTGTTTGTTGTGTCTTGTGCTTATCAGCACTCATTTCATTGAATCACAATATTTCGTTTTGAATGATATTCAGCAGGCCTGTGTTGTAACACTAACCTTACATTAGTGTGTTCACAAAATGTGAACACACGAATGGCTTCAAACTGTTATAAAAATAAATACGAGTAGGCTAGGTAGCCCACATTTGGGGTGTCATCTGAGTGCCTTTTCCATTCCAAGAATGTGAAAATTCAAGTCTTGTGTGTGGTTTGTGTACGTGTTGATGGTGATGTTGAAATAAAGTTGCAACCTGAAGCTCCATTGATATGTGTATTTAATTAGCATAGTGCACAGCCATAAGCATCACTCTAACACAGCTACAAACACTAAAAACGTTTCCTGCCTATGTAGCTACAGTACTCTACAGTAACGTTAGGCCCATATTAGCGGTTGAACACTGAAACAAAACTATGTTCATGTAGATAAGTGAGCATTCTGCAACAAGCTCCATTCATTGCCTATGCCTGATCATTGCTCCCTGTTGGAAAACGATTTTGGTTCGTTTCTTTGCTCTCACGTGGCATTGCCTGTGTAGCCCCCGCGGCTAGCTTGCACTGGGTCACACAGACATTATAACCCCGGGTCTGGCCTGGTGTGGGTCATGCATGCATCTGAAGAAAGATGTTGTTTTGGGTGGTCAGCTGCCTGTTGCTGTTATGTACGCGAGTCTGTCCTAAATACCACGTCTTTTGACACGGTACCAGTCTGTTGGCACACAGCACGCGGCTTAACACACGACTGGTTTCGCTGGCGGTAGTGCGATGCGTTACCCTGGCACAGTAAACTGTGTAGGTAGCTTCCCCCCCCTGCCCTTCACGCTTTATTATGACTTCGCCGCAAACAACTCAAACTTAGCTAAAACATGCACTCGCCGAATAACTTTCCACGTCTCTTCTTATTTACCAGCCTGCTGTCAGAGCGCAGAATTCTTTTTGGCACAATTGCCCTTCTCTCCCCACCTCCCCCTTTCTCTGGCTCTGTCTCCCCGTGACAGCTCATTTAAATGTCACTCTGCTGCAGCTGTGTAGCGCCGCTGTTACGTAACGAGCGGGGTCCCACTTAGCCAGGGCCTTGGAGAGGAGGGGTTTGGGTTGTGGAGACTGGCCACCACCTCATCACTGCTCACCTTTACAGAACGTCCGCACTCACAGCTTCATTAAAACACCAAAGGGCATGAGTCACCCCCCGCACCTCCTCCCCACCGGCAAAATGACCACATTTTGAGAGAGATAAAGACGGGAAAGCTGAACGAATTGGGGTATATTTTCCGCAAGACCAAAGAATCGATTGCCAGCGGTATATGATACAGTATGATCTAACCACTTAAGTAGGCTATACCTTGCACAGCAACTTATTAAGTTTCTTAAATGCCATTTCACGGTTGCCATGGCTGCATAACATAACCGAATGCGCAATCCTTGTCATTTCTCTCTCTCTCTCTCTCTCTCTCTCTCTCTCTCTCTCTCTCTCTCTCTCTCTCTCTCTCTCTCTCTCTCTCTCTCTCCGAGAGAGAGAAAGAGATATCCTACATATGTAATGGCGCCCTAGATATTCTACATATGTAATGGCGCCCTAAAATGGGCGGAGAGGTGGAGAGAGGTTGATTTGACAATGGGCTTCACCAACAGACCTAGACAGGCATAGGCCTACAGGAGATTAGGAATCCAGGACATTCACAGTGGAAATAAAGTTGATCTAAAAATCAACTATAATAGCCAAACCAGATATAGCCTACATCATAGGCTAATTTATTAAACATAAATGAAATATAAATCGATTCAATATTAATAATGCTCATCTAACTAAAATAACTGTTAAAATAGTTAAAAAACATTTGATGGCAGCGTGATTAATGAAGCGGTTGACTTAAAAAGACACTGAATTCCTGTATGTGTATATGATCTGATCCGGTGACATCACTGCCTCATGTGGGCGGGTGAGTCATTGAGAAAGTCACTGGTAGTGTCACCAATAAACATTGGAGGGGTGGGGGGGTGTAACCTGAGTCAATTATGGCTGGAATGACTGAGGTAATAGATCACTTTGGAAGGAGGACTCACCATCATCATGGAGAACTCACTGCAAATGCATTTAATTATTAGGGGGAGGGGTGGGGGTATCACAAGGTACTCCTGCCAAATGAATCACAATAATTAAAGTAATCAATCATTGTATAATGATAATTAAAGATTCATTAAATTTGAAATCTCAGTTACCCGCTCACTTCTAGCATGGCGTTTCCCTATCTGTCCCAAAGTGACGTACAGTACATAACCCATTGTAAGACATTGTAACGAAAGACTGTTTGTGTGTGGAATCAAACAGCTGTGTCATTGTTAATATTGGGCTTATCTGTTTCCACATTAGCAAGGTGCCGCCGGTGGCTTTGAGACCGCTGACTCAATTAAGATTCCTGTTGAGGAACAAGCCCCTAGTGCCCCGCATGTCAACGTCCTTACATAATCTCCGTATAGAACGCCTCTTTGTTTGTTTTCTGGAGAGGAACACTTTCATCTCTGTGCCACCGGCACCAACTTGATGTGGAAAGTGTTGGGCGGAGTGATTACAGAGGTAATTGTGTACATGGTTTGAGGATCAAGGGGGGGATTTTAAGCCCAATTACCCGTAAACCCCCTCTGCTGTCAGTTCCAGCTCTATGGCAATGGGACAGGCAGCGTTCGGTGTCGGGTGTCAGCACCCACTGATTGTAGAGTGACAACATGGATCGGAAATAGCAGCAGGACGTCTATATAAGCCATGGACACACAGGGAGGAGAACAGAGAGAGGGAACATTCTGAGTGGAAGGGGACTGAAGCATCACTGACTCCCACAGGCAAAGAGACTCAGTTCTAAAGAGACTGACGGAAAAGACAACAGACAAACCTGACCTTTCCTGGGGAAGAAAGGAGGCCAAACTTAGAAGAAACAAGACTAAAGAGAGAGAGAAAGAGAGAGAGTGAAATAGCAGAAATAGTAGAGACAGACCAACAGAAAGAGAGATCTCACAGGGCAGCGACGATGCAGGTTTGTACCGTCTTGGAGAGAAAGAATGGGGCCGTGGTGGGAGCAGAGCTGGCCTGCAGCGTACGGGAGGAGAACAAGGCTCAGCGGGAGAGCTACAGCGCAGACTGGCACAGTGTCATCCTCAAAACACGACCACAGGACAGGTGAGAACATAGCCTACACCTCCTAGCCGCTCATAAGACTTATGATAAATAAGAGAAGCTTGTCCGTTTTCTATTATTTCGAAGCACCTGCAATCTTTTAAGATGTTGAGGTGCCTAACATCGGACACTAATGGCACCCACGAGTCTGTAAACCCTACTTCTCATTATGAAATGTGGAGATTTAAATTGCCTCGGTAGCAATTATGAAGTTCTCTGTTGAATTCTCATACTGCAGGGCAACTGTGTTCTAATTAAACAAGTAAATCCCTGAGAGGGGATTTGCCACTCTCTAGCAATTCAAGATCACCTCTTTACAGAAAACGATGTAGAATTGGCCTCTAGCTGAAGAGGTGATGTCTTCATTCAGAGAGCCAAGGTTATACCCCTAACAGTTGCTTACCTTGTCAAAGTCACCTCTTCGGCTAGAGGCCCGTAACATGCAGTGTTACCGTGGAGAGGTGACCGCTTCACTCCGAGGGCCACGGTCACACCTGTAACCTTCCACTCCTAATCCCGCTTCCTCTGCGCCCCTGCAGGCAGACGATGGACATGAAGGATGACTCTCGCAGGGAGACTCTGTCCCGACAGTGGCAGGCTCGCTCTCTGGTCCAGAACTGTCCTTCCGGCGTCTTCCGAGTGGGCACTGTGGAGACCGGCGTCCGGGAGCACCAGCTGCTGCCAAAGAGGAACACCCTCCCTCTACCCCTCTTCACTCCCGCGGAGCTGGGCGTCAGGCTGGGCCGCGGGGCCCCGCACACCGAGGAAGACCTCCGGTCCTTTACCATCCCGAACGGAGCCTGTCCCGGCAAGAGGGCCGTGGACGAGATCACGAAGGACCTTCCCCCGGTCAAACCCATCCGGATGGAGTTTGCCAAAGCGCCCAGAGCCCTGGGTCTCTCCATGTCACAGGAAACCCAGAGAGGCTGAGCCAAGGGGAGAGAGAGGGGACATTAGGGAGAGGCGAATGGGACGAAAGCTGGGGAAATGTAGTCACGGGGGTCGAGTGTGTCAGAAAAGAGCATGAAACTATGTATAACAATTTATCCATAGCCAGATTTCTTCATAACCCCTCCATAGATTATAGGCCTTCACTGTATATCTATATCTCAGTATGGATAGCACGGTAACAGGAACATTTTTGTCAATGTTGGCATTTGCTGGTGGATATGGTATTAGAAAGGTATTAGCATTGTTTGTGTGTGCGAAGGCATCCGCATTGTGATGCAAGACATGCGCTGTAGGTTTGTTCTTTCAGCTGTGCTGTGGGCTAATCTCTGGGCTGCCTGGGAACAAGAGCAGCTTGGAACCGTCCTCTAGAGCCCTGTCATGTCTGCCGTGTTCCGACCGGACTCCCCTGACCCCCTCTTTTGCCGAAAGTCCCAGACGGGCCAAATGCCGTCGCTCGCAGAGTAGCTGTCAAGTAGCACTGTATGTGGTGGTGATGCACACTAAACCCCTGTTGCATGCAATTTATTTAAAAAATGTTTTGTATACAAAGTTAATAAAGACGTTTTATAATGGGAATGAAAGTTCTGTTAAGGTTTTAATGATTGAATGGTTCGTACAGAGAATGGTTCAGCATAGCAGCAGCTAGTGGAGGAGCTAGGGAATGAACTAGGGTTAGCAGACTGGACTTTGGGTGGGGGGGGGGGGTGGAACATACCTTGGCATCGTTGGTGCAGAAAGCTGGTCTGCCTCCAGACCTCCAGAAGTCCTTGACACTCTCTGACCCCTCAACAGGGAACAGAATGCTCTGCCTTGCCCACATGGACGGCCATGGTCAACAGAGGGCTGTAGACATGTGCGTAGGAGGAGCACTGACACCTCCAATCACCAAGGCTTTGGAAAAGTGCAAATCTAATAAAGTGACCTTGGGGACTGGGAGTTATCCAAACGCGCCCTGGTTTGTTGAGTGGCAGCTGATATATTCGATAAGCCAAGAAAGAATATATTGAGCGAGTTCATAGTGTGTGCGGTGTGCATTCAATGTTCTTCCCAGAGAATGATTTTTCTATCGTAATAAAGGTTGCATTGCTCCAGTCTCCAGTCTCCAGTCTCTGCATTTTATTTTTGGAATACATCCACACACTTTTCTACGGCTGTGAGACAGGTGGCAATCGACCAATATGAACCTAACTGATGACGTACTGCTACAGTATCAGCAATTACTGATGCTCTAGCTCACGCAGGCACACAGTACAGCTGGGCGGCAGCCTGGTTAAGTAGATGTCGCTCTTTCCAGCAGAGATACGGTGCTCAAATGATACACACTATTTTACCCTGTGGACTGGCTAACTTTGAGGGAGAATCAACCCGACAGGCTGTGTAAATAGCCGGGTGTCTGTGCTGGATCGCTGCCTCCGCTCATTTGGGTGCATGCTGTGATAGAGTGCTCCTCTTCCTCCGCCCTCCCTAAACCGCACTTCACTTTATATCTCTCATTTTACTTTAATGTTCCAACTCTTGGCCTTGTTCCCCATCCAGAACACACTGTTCCCCGGTTGCCTGACAACCCAGCATTCCTCTACTTACAACCCCCCGCCCCCACCCCTTGAAAAATGACGGTATACCCTACCTGACCTTATCTACAAGTTGTCCAACAGTCTCACTCATCCTCTATCTAAATATACACAGCAGGGACAGGCAGGACTATTCGGCTAGTCCACTAGTCGACATGGACACAGGTGTCGTATGATAGAATCATAGCAGTGCAGTAGGACAGACTAAAGAAGCAAATAGGAAACAGATCAAGTCTGAGCCTACCTATAAACATGCTACACGGCGGTTTCTTTGGCCAAAGTGGACCTGTTGTCATGTCAGCTACTGTCTATGTTGTGTTGTCTGTTAGGGTCATTACAGTGCCCACATCACACTGAGGATGACGCGATCGGGTCCAGGATCTCCTGATCCTGGTTCATGTTTTCTGTGTTTCCAGTCATGTTGTGTTTTTGTATGTGTGCCATGTTCCATGTTGTCCTGTGTCCTGTCTGGCCCCTCCTTAGTTTCAGAACAGAACTGTCTGTTCTGTTTGCCTTCTCTTTTGGATACCCTGTTGTCGACCATTGCCTGTTTGGATTTTGCCCCTGCCGCCGGACAACAATAAACTTTGGAACTTTACTCTGTCCTGTGTCTGCACTTTGCCTCGGTACCTGACAGAGGATGAAGACGATGAAGTATACCACCACTATTACCAGCCAGCCCCCTACCCGTGCTATCCATCCTTTCTGCCCCTGCCCCTGACTCAACCCAGGCCGGTCTATCGAGACCCAGCAATCAACCTCCTGCCTCAGTGGCACACACAGACGGGTGACCATCCCCTGTATACACTCACACTGGTGCTTTCAGGTTTGTTGTGGCTGATTGGATGTCAAAATGACCAATCATAAAGAAGGTGCCAGAGAGCCGGTTACGAATGTGTTTCCACTATGTAGAAAAAACCCATTGCATTACTTTGTTTCAAAACAATGTGTGCCATGAACCAAGAGCGAAGTAAGAGGTAGAGAGGCACAGCGAGGATTTCTGCAGAGCCAGCTGAAGGTGGTATGCTTTGGCTCCATTCTAGGGTTTTCACATTGTTTTCAGGGCTTATCACATAGTGTGTGCTTGGCATTTTAAACATCATTAAGGTTTGCTTGGTGAAACTGTGGTACAGCTATTAAATACTGCCTCGCTGTTACTTAGTTAGTTCCTCTCACTCTCACTCATCTCTCTCATCGTCGTCCGCTTATCCGGAATCGGGTCGCAGGGGCAGCAGCTCCTGCAGGTAGTTCCTATAAATACATATTATAAACAGCATTCAAATGACGATTGTTTACATCAGCCATGAAGGCCAACTAATCCACTCAACTAAGTGTCTTTACTACTTCAACTGAAAAATTGTGCCCAGCCCTAATACATGGGTCTTAAAACTGCACATCTCAGTAAATTCACAGCCACTCTGGTCTCAAGCACTTATTTACTTTCAATTAGGTAATTTAGCAGATGCTTGTTAGGCATCTTGCTCAAGATGCCTAACACACAAGTAAGCTTACTCTGGCGCTTGAACCCACAACCCTACCGGCTGGGAGTCCAACACCTAGACCGCTAGACTATCCTGCCACGCTACTTTCAGCTGACCTATGTTTTTAAACGTTCAAACCGGGTCCTATGTGCCAGTACATTTCTTGCCACTGTACTATCGCTATAGAGACACTGTATTAGCCAATGCAAGAGATCGCATGTTATTCTGTTATTTCACATAGGGCTTTGGAAGACCAATTCCTATGGCAATTAAAAGTTAATATTTTACGATAAAAAAGTTATCCTATGCAGCCCAAATATACGTCTCTCTCATGAACCCTCCCTCCCTTAGTCTCTCTCTTTCTCCCATCACTTCTCCTGGCTGTGCTAGGCAGAGTGAAGGGCTTTGATATTAATAGCTGGGTAAACATCGCCCTGGAGACAGTGGATAGACAGCCGTATCTGCACATTCT
The DNA here is from genome assembly GCA_025447815.1 of Percopsis transmontana. Taxonomy (NCBI): domain Eukaryota; kingdom Metazoa; phylum Chordata; class Actinopteri; order Percopsiformes; family Percopsidae; genus Percopsis; species Percopsis transmontana. The sequence continues at coordinate 10,856 of JAOEHI010050864.1, read as the reverse complement.
TCCCATTTGAGCTCTTAATCCTACTGTTTCATCAGATATTTGAGTGTTCTCCCCTCACAAACTATCTTTAAACTCACACAACCACACAACGCCTCAGATGCTCTATAGCACAGCTGAAATTCACGATAATTAAGTTGCCAAACTTCAGATGGGCGCCTTCCTGAGCCGACGATTTAAGGGGTTGGCACAGTAACCAGCCTTGGGAAACATTAATATCTGCGGTGGTTAGAAGGTAGTAAGGCCACATGTAAAACAATACATCTCTATGCTCTATGTGGTAAACAACATTACAGTCTGTTCTATAAATACAATTTAACAGTTCACTTCGAAGTGTTTTTTTTTTCCTCATAGTTTTCTCCTTCAAAAGAAGATGACTGGGGTTTGTCATCACCTATAGCGTCTAGGGAGTTCATTGGGTTTTATTCCAACATGATCGCTCAAGGAACTCATCAAAGTATATTTAAAGAGAAGGGTCACACAGTGCCACTGGCTGGCACTACGCTTTGACATGAGTAAGAGTCAACATGCTGAGTGCCTGTCAGTGCAGGAACACCGTTTCCCTATGACCCGTTTGTGGCTTCTAAAATGCCACGACAGCAAATGCCATCAATTGCGGGCCGCCTGCCACACCACTGTAGCGAGAATGTAGGAAGTTGAATTACATAACGTCTGCCAATTGTTTTTTTTGTTTTTTTATTTGTAGGTGACCGTCCGAAAATGAATACATACAGTTAAAGTACACACAAATTCATGTAGCACAAAGGGCACTCTCTCTCTCATAGGCTACAAAGAAATGCCGAATAAGAAAAGATAACATACGACAAGATCAATACAAATAAAATAAATAAAGTATTCAGAAGCAGAAGCCTAGTTGCAGAAACACAGCCTCTCTCGAAATGAATAAAATGTCAATCAGTTGCTGCTCCCTACTGGATAAAACTGGTAATTCGTCTTGGAGAAATGAACAGGCAAACAATAGCATAAATACATGTAACATTTATTTTGTAGTGCTAATTGCTTGCTGTTGTCCTCTGGAGGCCAGTGCACTCATAATGCGGTATACAGATGATGAGGAAAGCGTTAACGAAACGTTCCCCTCATCTTCCCTCGGTACCAGGCCAATACTCTGAGAGAGAGAGAAAATAAAACATGAGTTATACGTCATCTAAAGAGCACAATCGTCATTGCCATTACCGCCTGTAACGCCCGAGTCGGCAACCCCCTCTCCTCAGAAAGCTGCAGTGGCTACATCCATTAGCACCAGTGTGTGTGTGTGTGTTCAAAGGCCCGCCTGACACAGGAGCGCTGTCTGCTAATTAGATGCTAGCTGGGTGTTGCTGTGTAGTGGCCCACCTGCTGCGGCGGTGACGTTAGCTCCCGCAGTCGAGGCGGCGCTGGGGGGCGGGGGCGGGGGGAAAGCTATGTCACTCCTAAATCACACACACACACACACACACACTGTTTTCATTGTGATGCTTCCCATGTTTCACCCTCCTACTGTATACAGGGGATGGTACAGGGGATGGTCACCCGTCTGTGTGTGCCACTGAGGCAGGAGGTTGATGGGCGCCGGTCGGGTCCCGGTAGACCGGCCTGGGTCGAGTCAGGGGCAGGGGCAGCAAGGCTGGATAGCACGGGTAGGGGGCTGGCTGGTAATAGTGGTGGTATACTTCATCGTCTTCATCCTCCTCTTGAATCACCACTGGGGTTCTGGGAGCCTGAAAGAAGAAGCACGAGGAACGAGGGAATCAACCCAAGATGTTTGTTCATAGGTTTTAATTGCAATTACAAAAATATACATAGAATTCATTAAAGGGGCGCTCCTCGATTAACTTATAGCGCCTCCGGGTCCCTAAATGTCTGCTCCACTGTCCACAAAGATGTTGGTGGTTGTGGGGGGGAGGAGTGGGGAACGGTGCGAGCCTGCGTGCACGCCACTTCGCACTCAGGTGTGGCAGGGCCTGTACTCTCTGAGTTTCAAACCAAAACAACAATATTTTTTGGTTTATGCTGGTTTCAACCACAGGGGTGATTCCCAACATTGAGGAGTGTCCCTTTAATTAAAAAAAGGCATGCTGTGGCGTTCTGACAGGAGAATAAATACTTTGCATGAAATTTGCGTTTTATTCAGTAAAGGTAACTGGGACTGTAATTCAGGAGCCGGTACCTCGGGGGCAGATGGAGGGCTGGGGTGGCCAAACGCACCGAGGGCTGACATGGCCATGGTGTTCATGATCACCTGGTGCATCTGGGCATTTTGAATCATCATCAGCTCGACCAGATCTGGCCAGAGAACAGCACATAAACACCAGCCCTAAATAACTCGTCAAGAAACATAATGGTGCCCATACAACACTGGAGTCGTTGTTCAATCATAGTCCTTTACTAACAGTAGGCATGCACACACAGACACAGTCGCTATCATCTAATGGTTACATTTACTTCCTAGCTAGTCTCTTATATGCTGTCTTCCCACAAGGAGACTGATAAACTCACAACCTGTCAGTTTCATTGCTAACTCTAACCCCTCTAGTGCCAAACCTCACTCAGCATGTTTTGGATGACTAACGCCGCTGCTAAATAATCAATGTTCTTACACAACAACACAAACATTTCTGGAACAACAAAGCAACAAAGATTTCTGGACTCGAGTTATTTGTCCGAGTTATTTAGCAGCGATGCAGTGATGCAACGGTAAGTAACACGAACAGACGCCCCACAATATTTCTCCGTCTAAGTGAAAAAGTAAACTCTATAAATAATAAAGCAACTAATGTCAACTTATGTGAGTCTCTGTGGGCTTTTTGGCACTAAGTGGGCTGACAGCCGGAGAGTGCGGAATTCAGCTGAGACATGGGATTAAGGCCTGGCCTTTTTCTTGCAAATGGAATTAAAGGCATTAAAGGTGCAAGGGGGAAAGAGATGTCTTATGTCTAACAGCCAGGTATCACAATGTCAACAATGAAATAGCTTAGTCATTGCTGTTTCTGGTTCAGGGTGACAACATCGCCAGCAAACAAGGTAACAGCTGCAGACTGTTTATCGTAACCAGCAGGTGGCAAAATTAGGGCCATTCCTTCCACATAGGCATACTGAATGTGTATTGTTGAACTGTTGACAGACATTCGCACTAAAGTGTTCATAAATGGCCCAACTGAATAAATTAACTGAATAAATTCACATTTTAAATTTGAATGAGTGAAGAACTGTTCACAGCTGTCAGAGGGACTGCTGATTTTGTGGTTTATTCAGGCAACCTTGCTGGCATTCAAATAAATGTTAGATGAAGAGCGAAAATAATGCACTTGAGGCTAAAAATATGAGAAGTTCTAAACTCCAATCCCACTATAATGAAAAACTCATTACATTTGACTAATTTGTATCCACCATCTTACTATAACCACCTTATTTTTGAATGAACAGTGGGAGTTTGTGCACTGATTTCCTGCCATAGTGGCAAAAGAAAATATGTATGCATACATAGGCATACCTACACAGTAAGATATATATAGCCTGCTGTAGGCTATATATAGCCTACTGTACAGACAATGCCCTTCACCATTATTGGAACCCTTGGTAAAGATGAGCAAAAATGGAAAAGAGTCTTTGTGAGATTGATCCTTGCTTGCGTAATTAAATTGTATTGTATATGATTTTTAATGCTTGCATATGTAAAATGTGTGTTTTTTCGTACATAGGCTATTTTAAGAAGAAGAAGAATATCAGTGGCAACTACATCGAAAAAGGAATTTTTCCATCGACTATCGGTATCGGATCCAATATGAGCCATGAGTCCACTCTGAGCCGGGGCCTACACAAACCGGGCAAGTCGCGGGCATAAATAACACATCCAAGTACATGTACAAGACCCGGCAGTGTGACAGACAAGGCAATAAATTGTCCGGCTGTGACATCCTGGTGCATATACAGTAGACTGCGCGCGTATAGGGTGACAGCCTGCCATACCATCCTTGACGCGACCACCGGGCCTAATGGGAGCGGAGCCGCCGGGCATCGCGGTGGCTGGGAGCTGTTGGAGCAGCGTGGTTGGCTGCCGCACAGAAGCCTGGGGAGACAGAGCTGTAATGAGGCTCTGCCTGCAGGCGACGGCACAGAATAAACGTCTACCTGCGCTTTCAATGTGCGGATGATCCTCGATCTTTACTGGCTTGATATAAAACGTTAGTCGCAAATTGTGTAGCTAGTTTGTAGTGTAGCCTACTTGTGAGCTATAGGCCTATAAATAAATACAAATTAAATTATAGTTTGGGTTTTACTGAAAGAAAGAGAAGAGCCTACTTTTAAAACTGAATTATGCCTAGACTATTTATAACGCTATAACAGTGACGTTATGTCACAAGTAGGGTTATAGGCCTACCTGTGACAAAAAGCCAAGTCTCTGTCATCAATAATAGCTTAGGGCTATGGTGCAATAAAAAGAACACTTACGGGACACATTTGAAAAGTGTCAGAGCTGTAAGGATGTGCTGTACTGTGTGGATAACAAGGGTCCTCTGTCCACGCCATTAAAACGTATGGTTCCTACTACGTTAACCTGAATTTTCTTTAAACAGATACGCTACAGGTATATAATCTCTTAAATACCAAGGCACGCTGCTGGCTATAAAAAGGTTGCCAAGGAGCCAAAATGCAAGCGACAGTTTGCATTCTCTCTCTCTCTCTCTCTCTCTCGCTCTCTCTCTCTCTCTCTCGCTCTCTCTCTCTCTCTCTCGCTCTCTTGCTCTCGCTGACACACGCGCGCGCGCTTGCACACAAACACACACGCTCACAAAGCTGAACACGCTCGAACAGGATGCCCCGCCCACTTTCTGAAGCCGCCTTTCCGCACTCTCTGAAGACATTTGACAACACATTCGAGGACGGCAAGCAGCAGGTAGGGCCTAATAGCGTAATGAACCGGTACAAGTTGAGTTCGGCTACCACACAAGCCAACGGTATTACATAAAGCCTGATTTTCATATAGGGTAACAGGTGGCCGAACACGCAGCAGCAACGTTGCCTGCGCCTTCCAAAAAAGAGCTCGGCACGCCGCCTGCAGTCAGCAGGCGGCGGACAGCACTAATTAACGTCCCGTTTCCATTTACCACTCTGTTTTACGCGTTTATTCCGCGCATCGCCAACCCCATCTCTCGCTTGTCAGTGTCTCCTACACGAATATACCCCCCCGCCCCAACACACACACACACACACACACACCGCCTCCGTTACATTTCAAACTGTGTAATTAAAATCCGCTGCGCTGTAATCTGGGCGGTTCGCCTCTATTTTTAAAAGCCCCTGTCAGTGTTGGCTAAAGTGAGACAAAGGAAGACTGAATGGAGGGGAGGGGGGGCAGTAAATGTACAAGAACAGCATATGATGTCCAACTCAGTGAGACAAGAAAGTGAGGGGGAAATTAATAAACTATGCTAAACTAAGTAGTTTACAGATATGGGTTCTCATTAACACCTGCTGATGTAAATGGTTTTATTTGAAATAGAATCAGCAACAGAGATTAGAGGAAGAACTATACAGTAGCTCTATATAGGTGTATGAGGGCAAACTTGCATTTGTGTTACACTCCTGGATTGAGTCAAAGCACCCCCAGATCCTTGTGCTTTTGCCCACAGCTCACTGTTGAACTGTCCACAAAATCATTGGTGGGGGGCGGAGAACAGTGCTGGCCTATATGAGAAATGTAGGGAGAGGAGTAGAGAGGAACGGGAGCCCATCAACACTCTCAGCGCTCTCCCAGCCAAAGATATATTTTGTAATGCTGGCTTCAACCACAAGGTTGATGCCGAACACTAAACGAGGAGTATCGCTTTAAGTGTTCCATTTTTTTATTGGTCGCATACACAAACATGCCCAGTCTACCTGTAAGCATTCCTGAGCAAGATGCCTAACTCCTACCTGCTCCTTGATACTTACCTTGAACTGTACTCACTCTACTGTAAGTCGCTTTGGATAGAAGCGTCTGCAAAAGAACCTAATTGTGACTGTATGTCAGGACCAACTAAGTATGTTTTTGAGAAACCGTGGCAATCCGTGAACATGTTTTTGTACCGAACGGCAGCCTGAGGACTTAATATTGAGATAAAGAAGCTACAGAGTCAAGGGTTTTACAAAAGCTCAGTATCGCTTTAAGACCTCTCTGCAGAGACAGGCTTCTAAACTATGATTAAATCATCTGCATTTCTATATTTCTATAATATATAGTATAGCTATTATGTATAATATAATATAATATAATATAATATAGTATAATATGATCTGTTTGCAGCCCAGGGGTATTGAGGAAAGGGCATGCTAAGAGGCGCTAAGCAGTTTGATTTTCATTAAAGCTAATATAAACCCCATTAACTGAATCCTCGACTGGCGGCATTAAAACTGACTGCATCGGTCGCTATTGCGTTGCACCGAATGTTGCAACATTAGCAACCCCGGCGCTCGCTGGAATTGTCAGCACTGTCAGCCCGCTGCTGGGCGGAGGCTGGCAGATCTGAAGTTGAACCTCTTGTCATTAGTCCGTAAATGTGACTCATTCTTGCGCGCTCCCTCTTTTGCCCCCCTCACCCCCTGAGGCATGCCAGCTTAACAACACGGCCATTACCTTTCTTCGTTCCTATGGCAACACCACCCTGCTTATGCTATGGCCGTGTGTGTGTGTGTGTGTGTGTGTATGTGTGTGTGTGTGTGTGTGTGTGTACGTGCGCTCAGACTCATGCGTTGCAATGCATGAGGGTTGTTCGCTGAGGGGGATGTCAATTTATTTAAGGTTTAATTTAGTTCTCGTCCTTGTCTGTCTGGTACAAGTAATATATGGTCTACCCAAATGACCTGAAGATACTTTTTAACAGTAGGCCTATACATTTTACAGTAGTGTGGCTTTAGTGCACTTAAAACATGATTGTTATGTCATCTGCCAGTACAAGTGTAAACAGGGGAAATTCACGCAACTATTAACCCCACTGGAAATCATTACATGGGTTTTGATATCTTTAACAGTTGCAGGAAGATTTAGGCTGTGACCTAAATCATTATTGTGCATAAATATATACATACCACATATTGCATTGTTGAAGGCCAGCATAAATAACAACATTTGTATAAGAAATTAGTAAATATTCATTGTAAATTCTTTGATACGGATAGCAATATTGTTGGTATCCTATATAGCCTACTCACGAACTACAACATTGCATGCAAGTGCATCCTATTAGTATGTAGTATGAAGAATTTGGCCATAGGCTAGACAGAAAGATAGTTTACCTATCTTCAGCAACAATTTGTAGTCCCACTAGTAGTTGCTGACTACTAGTCTTTATTGGCCACTAACTGACCAGTTAGCACAGAGCTACTGTCAATAAGCTAACTGTCAGTTAACCAACTGGCCACTAACTTACCAGTTAGCACAGAGCTACTGTCAATAAGCTATCTGTCAGCTAACCAACTGGTCAATCACTTTTACCGGTAGCTTCTTTGGTCACATAAAACATGACATATGACATGATAACATTGTTTTCAATCCAGTTTTAATATTTTTAGTGGCCTTTAATGAACACCTCCTCTCGCAAGTCCACGGGCGCTGCGACTTAAACATCAATTGATGGACACACAGTTGATAAACTGAGAGATGAATTCATACTGTATCCATTGTATCCAGGGTAACTGCTTTGGATGTGATGAGAAACTGGAAAAGGGGAGACAAAACAAGACATATGACCCCATTGTGTGCCCTGCAAGAACTCATGGGAAGTGTAGTGGTCGAATGTTGGACACTAATCGTGGTGTATCTTTGTTAAAAATAACAATGTTCACATTTGATTGGCAAATAGGCCTACAGTGGTGGAGCCTAGAACAGTCTAAGACGGTCTCAGCTTTATAGGAAGGAAGCTTAGCCTGAGTGGAACGGAAGTTAGCTGGGGGCAGGACTTCAGCTCCCTATATGGAGAAAAATATACAGTCAAATGCTTAACAAAAACGTACATATCTTTTTAAGGCCTGTTCGGAGCCTTTCTGTATTTAGCCTTCTCTGAAACTGAAGCTGGAAGATGTGCGGGAGAGCGATAGAGAGGGAACGAGCGTGACTTTTAAGAGGGAACGTAGAACAGGAGACAGGACATAAGGACTTGGGCCATCATCTGGCATGTGAAGATTAGGACAGAGAGAGAGAGAGAGAGAGAGAGAGAGAGAGAGAGAGACAAAGAGAGAGAGTGAGATATACAGAGACAGATATAGAGATAGATATAGAGAGAGACAGAGAGAGAAAGAGATATAGAGACAGAGAGAGAGTCAGATATATACAGTATATATAGAGAGAGAGTGATATAGAGAGGCCTTGAATATGTTTCTCCCCACTTTCTTCTTCTTCTCCTCTACTCCCAGAGGAGAAAGTTTCTGGCTTAGCGCCTCGTGTACCCCAAACCAGCCCTGCAACCCCAGCCCCCTCCCACTGCACCCAACACGTGGCAATTAACATGTCTCTGTGTACACACACGCACGCGGAGGTTGGGGGAATGCAGAAATTAACCAGCTTGCCACGAACACCAATTATTCTGCGTTTCGGCTGCTTGAGGATCAAGCAGGTGGGCGTGAGGGTTATTGGACCCCCCCCCTCTTTTCTGTCCCTGCTCGCAGGTGACTTTTAGTGGAAGTCAATGCGGTACAACACTGAGAAGTTTTCCCCTGGCCATTTGTTCCTAGGTCTGTTTGCTTGTTCCTTATTTTTCGTTACGTTTTATTACTGGCTCCACAGCCCCACAGCCAGCTACCTGTCATTATAGCTGTGCTTTTGTTATTAAACGCTGATTTAATCAGACTCAACTGGTTCAACATTACAAAAAAAAACTTGGTTTGTTTTTATTATATCTTGTTTAAGTGTATTTCTAAATTAATTTAAATGCTGTACAAACGACCTGTAAGAGGTCATTGTCCCAACAGCTATTTCACTTCTATTGAGTGATGGGGTCAATTTTAAATGATATGTATTGCTCCATTAAAATGATCTTATGGCTTATGAGCATATTGCAACTAAACACATGACCCAGCCAGGAAACCAAAGTCAAAACTATAATCATCGTGATAACATCCCTTCGCAGAGAATATAGCTGTTACAACAGCATTTGGATAGGGGATAAAAAGTATTTAACAGTTAATAGAGGCACTTGTGAAGCCAAACATCTCTTCACACATGCCACACATATGTCCATCTTTTATACAATCTATAATCCGTGCACACAGCCGACCTGGCCACGATCCACAGCTAAATAATGAAGCACACATGAAAGATGCTTCAGTGCGACTCCCCATCCCTCACAACAATTAGATTCGGCCTACAGTGATACTTTTCCTCAATCTTAAGCTTCCGTTCGGCTGGAAAGTCATTAGATAATTTCATTTGGAATAGTTTATGGATTTCTCAATGAGAGGTTGAACACAGGGTAAGGAGGGCATCGGTCTCAATAGCAGCGAGAAAGACTCATTTACCTCCTGTGCTTTCTTCTGTCTGTCTGTAGCTCAGGGTCAGAATCGTTCTGTATTGCTGTAAGCAATGCCCCACCAATGGCACGCCTTTTTTCAAACCTACCTTAAGTGCCTGGACCTTGATTTTTGTTATGCCATTTTTTTTTGGTCATAATTGATTAATGCACCACCAATGTTCAGACATTCATTCATTTTGAATCAAATAAACTTCAGGATATTTAAAATACAGGAGTTCATATATAAACATCTACAATGTTGTATGTGCACAGCTGCTTGATATATTAAAACGTCTAGGTTCACATAAATTCATATTTATCTAGGCCTGTTATACGACACTCGTTTCAAGCTGCACACCAGAGGTGTCCCGCTCTTTAATATTTTGTACACACATGCATTATTTAGTATCAACAAACTATGCGTTTGTGCAGATATACTGAAGTGAAGGCTGCTGCTGGCTAATCGTATTTGAGGGGAAAAATAATTCCTGACAGTGCAGACTGGAAACGGGCCCGGTGACACGCTGTCAGCGAAGACTCGACAGGCAACAGCACAGTGGCACAATCCGTCACCCAAACGCTGGAGAAATACCATAAGTTTATAGCCGGCAGCACAGCATTATTCTGAGAATTGAACAGCACTCATTGTGGCAAATGATTTTCACACTTACACTGAGAATATGGGCCGTATACAAAAAAACACATTTTCCAGTGTGAAATAGTGTAGGTGGTTTATCATTTTGTGGCTTGGCTGAAAAGTGTTAATTGAGTCAAATGTGTTTGTGTGTGTATGCGTCTCTCTGTGTGTGTCTAATCACCAATTTTTTCCGACTTCGTGGTGTTGTGGATGCTGGAATGAATGAGGCCATTTTGTTGTTTGTTTTCATTTGCCTGCATACAATAGATTTATTTAAAATTTCATGAGTTTGGATGCAAGAACTATCCACTCTGCGGTTCCCCGCTGAATTGGATCCAGCACAATTTGTCTGGGGAATGCGTGTGTGTACGTGTGTTTGAGTGCATGTGTGTGCATGTGTGCGCGCGCCAAGCACCCTGCATTAGAGATTCGACTAGTTTTAAATGATTCAGTCCCCAACCAGCAAGGGGTTGCATAAAATGATTATTGTAAATCCCCACAGACGTGACATAATTGACTGGAACTATTCTCAATAATAATGTCAATAGAAAATGCTACGCATATGGTCTAGCTCTCTTATGTATAGGCTTCAAATAGAAATCATTAAAAATAGATGTTATAGAGATTATATTTGAGAGCGTGCAGCAGGCAGAGGAGCCAATGATATCTTCTGAAATGATTGACAACTCCGGGAGTGTTGTAGAGGGGGAGACGTGTGTGTGTGTGTGTGTGGGGGG
>JAOEHI010050863.1:0-19939 GCA_025447815.1 Percopsis transmontana | reverse complement strand
AAACATTTCCTTTACAGGTTAGAGAAACTCACTACTTTTTTTCTTTAACTTAATTTCCTGCTTTTCTTGTTTGCACATCCTGCCTGTGCGAGTCAAACTAGGCTCCCGGGCGGTGACAGCTATCGACTGGTGGAAGAATAGGCGCTGACTGACTGTTGGGAATGGATAATAACTCCTGGAGCCTTCTTGTAGCATTTTTCTGAAATGGCCACCCAGCTGCAGCTGCCACAAGTGCTTGTGTAACAACGACTAAACATGCTATACACTTAAAGGGAAGGAACATTAAGTCACTATACTTTCGGCCCAATTCTGGTCATATGATTTCTGCCACTTTTCTTTTCTTTTTAATCTCCCCTTTGTTTGTTTTTTCTAATAATTCTCTCAGGGCTTTTAGAGGCGCTCTTAGACAAATACAGAAAATTTAATTTTGTCAGCAAAGTCCAAGCCTAGGCCTTAATCCAATTTGAAGTCTTATCGAGCTAAGGGCTTTTGCAAGAAGGGAACAGGAAGGACTCGGCCATGGAGCGAGAGCATACAGAGAACAACTGATCAAAAGAAGCCTTGTGCCAACAAAGAGAAATCCTCTTCATTGGCAGGAACGAGACAACACTGGGGTTTAAAAAGGGGACACATGACTCCTACCAATTTGAGCACTTATGATCCAGGCTTCACTGACTGTTTGACATCAAAGAATCTCAAATAAGGCAGTCTATTTAGCTTCCATCAACAATAACAATCAGTTATTGTCAATCAACAATTTACCTCATTTTATCGTAACCTTTTGCTAAGAAATATAACTAATACTGTTCTTGCACGCCACACTTTGGACTTGTCTTTTCCCTTTATTTAAACGTGCGGTATGTACTTTGTTAACCCCGTCAGAAGATTAGAGCAAACTATTATCTCCAGAGTCCCCCCTTGGAGCCAATTAACATTTACATAGCCTGGCCTTTCAACCCCTTTTGCAAGGTTATTGGCGTCAACCTGTTTGCAATAAATGGCTCCTTATAAAGTGTTTGTATGGGTGAAGTCACCTTGCGCTTGAAAGAACACAAAAGTGACTTTGTATATGGCACACATTTACATAGCACTAAATTGCAGTATGCTTATACGCAACCTGCAAGGCAACATCGCATTCATCATTATTTCTGCAGAGCGTCGACCAGCAGGGTCTGACAAAGACCTTGCTGGTGGAAACATATTTTTGGAGCTACTCGTTCAGTTTTGAGCAGGCAGTTATTTCACTGTCCTGCACCTCAACCCCAACTTGGGTTGGGGTTTTCTCCTGTTCTCTCTGCATTTATCATCATGGTGGAACATCTCACTTTTTATTCTAGTAGAAAGGACTCCAAGGGTAAAGCTATTTCACAAGCGTTTTGTTGGGTACACCTCTAACTCGACTTTGGCATTGAAGCCAGTTCAGTTTAATAACAAAAAATTGTTGTTCGGGTTTGAAACTTTGAGAAGAGTGTGGCCTTCCTGCACCTGCGAGGCTCGCACTCTCCTCTACCCCTCCGACTGCAGCGTTCCGGATCTCTCCTTGTTCTCTACCCCACCCCTTACAGCCTGTGTTTCAAATATATAAAGTGAGTGCAGTCAAGTAGTGTATCTTTGAGTGTATCAACTGTAACATTTATTCCATCAGGAATAGATTTTTATGGACTGTTCTGCTGTGAGAGTGGGTTTATGTCCGTGTGTTCATGTGTTGTCACGCTTTCCTGTCCACATAGTTAAAAACACATTCTAGGAACTGACCAATATAAAGACCAATGTAGAGGGGAGAAAGTTGTTCGTTAACTGTTCCTGCCCGTTTTTCCCCAGCTTGGTTCAGTGATCCAAACTGCCATCATTTCTCAAACTTGCAACCACCAAGCAACCACAGCCTGTGAGATAAACATTTAAAACAACTTTATTACAGCAATAGGGGTTTGGGGTATTTTTGTGGTCGTTGAGGTGGGACTAGAGTCTTGCGTGTGTGTAGTATTTGTGAGTTAGAGAACCCCACTCTAATCAGTAATTGTTCTGCTGTCAATCATTGTGCATGAAGTTATTGGGAGGCCAGGCCACAGTGGCTTCCCATAAGAAGTGCGTGCCAGAGGAACACTGGCACGCATCAAGTGTAAAATTAGGTCCCCTTCTGGTAAGTGCCTTTTCACTGAGAAAATAAATACAGTGAAAATAGTAGGAGAATGCTGTCCCATCCGACCTAAAATGTGAATAGAAAATGGTGGATTCACAGTCTACAGACTGAACGTTTGCTAGATATAAACAACATTACTGTGCTTTATATTTGATAATATAAACAGGGTTGCCAGGTCAGCAAAATAAATCCCTAGCCCAAGGTGATCCTAAAACCCGCCCAAAGGAAGCTGAAACTAGCCCAAAATGACACGTCACTCTCCCACTTAATGACAGTAATTAAAGAGACCACAGGGGCATTCCGGACACCACCAATGCGGCAACGTATTCACACATTTCCGCAAGCATGTGACATCAACCGTTTATCTTAATGTTGCTACTACTGTATGTATCTCAGTGAAATGGTAAGACAGATCGCAGTTACACCACATTTATACATGCAGGGTGTCTGAGGACGACTGGTACTGTAGACTCGCTTACTGTTCGTTATCTCCTGTACTGTCCTCCCCTCTCTGCTCTCCCTCAGTATCAATCACGTTTGCTAGGTTGAGTGAACTTTTTTTACTCAACGGCACGTACGTAAACTACTTTCAATGGCAATTCCTGCGTTTAATGGCGTGGCGAGTGTTGCTAATATACGTGTATTAAAAGTGAGGCCTCATATTTGGAACCTGTTGGGGTGTTTTACACATATTTGTGTCATCACTATTAAACACCAAGAGCATATGCCATTAGTTCATTACCGTCTCATTTCACCTGAAATTGACTCCGTCTCGTTCTGAAATTAAATGCATGAAATTGAAACCAGAATATGTTGACACAACCATTGTGGACAATTGGAACGGGTTTAGTGCGCTGGAGCACTGACAGGCTCACAGCTGAAACAACAATCTACAGCAGTAAAGGACAAACGATGGCTTTGATATTGTAGCCGTGTGAACGTTGTTCAACCCACAGCGTAACTCCTCCCTGTTTTTTAAACCTGGCGTTCAGTCCACTGCCATAGTCTATGTTCTAGAAAGAAACGCAGCCCGCGACGTCATAATATCCTTCAGCGTCCATATTTTCTGACTAGGCCAATTGGGCGCGGACCTGGCAGCTTCAATTATACATAGTCAACATGTTTGGATATAGGTTTAATTATAGAATAAAGATTTCCAATTTATTGCTCATATAGCAACGGTGGTGATTATTCAGGCCTCCCTGGCCATATTCACCTCAGTCCTCACCTAAAGTTTGCTGATTAAAACCTGTCCTCCTTGCCAGAGCCAATGTTTCCTAAATTCATCTTCACCGGGTGTTCAGGCATCGACTAATGGACCAGTATCAAATTGAAGCCCTCACTAATGGCTCTGCAAGCTGACTGCAAGCTGAGAATGAAGGTGAGTGGGTGTTGGCGGAACAATGATGAAATGCACTCCGATTCCCCTGTAATGTTGTATACTTTTAAAAGGCATGGGGATAATCTTGCTACCCAAGCACGAGGCCAGCACAGCTGACAGATTACATGGGGTTCTGTTCACTACTTTGTAAAAAGTACACTGCATTTTGTTGCCATTGTAAATTATATTGTGGCTTCCAGAGGACAGTTTGTTGTCTCATAGTTCTGAGCCAGCTGGGTCTCTAATGCGAATCATTTGGCTTAATACCCAAGAACAAGAACTATTAACTTGTCATCATATGGCACTGGATAGTAAACGAATGCTGACACCATCAAAGCAGGGGGCAGGATAGTGTCTGGGGGTGGGGGTGGCAGGATAGTTTAGTAGTCCAGAGTTAGCCTAACTGTAAGCATCCTTGAGCAAGATGCGTAACCCCTACCTGCTCCATGTAATTGTAATTGTCGCTTTGGATTAAAGTGTCTGCTAAATGACCTAATTGTAATTGCATAAATAAGAATGTGATCAAGATCTGACTATCTGCTTCAGATATTTTTCCATTACCGTCTATATGCAGGGACAATGAAAGCATGTGGATGCTGTTAAAAGGACCTTTTTCTTTTCACTACACTTAAATGGCCACTTATGGATGCTAAATTGCCTGTCCCTTAGATCATATAATGTGAAACACTGGCCTAAAAAATTAGAATGCATTTTGTGTGTAGTAACAGCATTAAATGGAGCTTTACTTCACATGGAACGGTCAAACGCGCTTGTGTTAGCCAAAAATCATCGCATTACACACATGCAAATTCTCTTGTTAAAGAATGATTCAGCGTTTATTACCCCCCCCTTTACTGGTGTTCATATGTCATTGACTGAGGAGACAGAGGCTTACAAGCTCCAGCAAATGTATTGGTGTAATCGATGGGGTGTCACAAACTTGTAACCAAGACTCAGACCATCTGTTTCCTCAACAGTAAACGTCATTTAAAAAGGTATTATGGTAAATGGCATGCGAGCGTGGTTTGTCAACACGACAACATCCCCACTACCACCAATGAAGGAGCTGTTGTGAAAATTTCCCTGAAATATTACTGAGACAGTTTGTTTTCAGGTTATTGATTTAATTTTTTTTAAAAGTTTTTTTAAATGGTTAAATCTGTAATTTAAGGATAATTTATAAAACACAAAAAAAATGTATGTAGGATTATGGGACTGACGTTATTTCCAAATGTAGCAGTAGTTGGAGGGATTTCATATACCAATGTATCTAATTTAAAATGTGGCCACAAAATAGAACAGCTTTATTCCACTCAAAAATTAGATACAATAACATGACCTCGATTACCACATTTGTAACCAATCAGAATGCGGAGACTAGGACATATAGTCACAGTCTTGGTAAAATCGCCCTTCTAATGGCGCTTCATATGTATAAAAAGATAACCTTCACCTTTCTGCACTGTGGCTGCACTTACAGTTGACCAGAGCGCCCTGTTCTGCCTACGTGCTTCGAACCCATCAACAGCTGATGACCTCTCTCTGAACGGCACCAGCATTGTGGCTCATCTGTACAACTTAATTTCAACTCATCTGAAGTGCTGGAGGAGCATTTGTGCCATCAAAAGGAGCGCTACCCTATCAAACGCTCTGAGATGATCCCTGATGACACATCAGTTGGGTCAACAGGACAGCAGTGTCCTCCCCGGGCCAATCCACTCACTTAAAACAAGAACACGCCTGCCGTTATCCTCTCCGATGATGGGAGGACGCTTCACCTTGGGTGGATGATTGGGGAATATGCTCTCAACTGAAAATTAGTTCTGGATCTCATCAGAGACCCCGCGAATGGATTACGCCGAGATTGGTGTGAAAATATTGTATCAGCCAATATATTCATACCTCACTTGCCCCAAAATCTATTTGACAAATCACGTTTTATACTGTAGCATTTTTACCGCTGCCTGGTGAAAAGTAACCAGTTACTTTTTACCCTTAAAATTTGCAAACTCTTGACATGCATATCAGGATCAGTATACAGTCTTCTTACTGCATTCTACTAGTCGTTTCACTAGTAGAAGAATGTTGCAGGTTTGATTTCCACTTGATTAAAACACAACAGAAAACATAATTTCCCCTCTGGTGGAGTAAAATACATCAACAAACACTTGTTGAGACTTGAGGCCTGAGACCTGTTTTCCCCCGAAGCGAGGTAACTGACTTATCCAGGTAACTTCAGGTGTAACTTTGTGACGCAGGGTGTATCTTCCCGAATAACCCGTTCTGCTGTCATGGCAATTTACGCTACATCTCTAAACTGCTCTGAGAAGGCTAACTTTGTGGTTAACTCGTTACGCTATATAAGCAGTGCCCCTCCGTCCACAATCTAGAAAAATGCCGGTGTTCTGTCGAGTTTTGCTGCTTTGTTGAAAAAAAGCTACCGTAGCGCGAATCGATAGCTATCATCATCATCATAAAGATGTTATAATGGAGTAGCAAAACATTCTCCCCTAATTCTTACAGTGTATGTGGAGTGAATAGTGGTGGGAATATATAATTACAATCAGGTCATTTAGCAGACGCTTTTATCCAAAGGGATTTACAATTACATGGTGCTATTACATGGAGCAGGTAGGGGTTAGGCATCTTGCTCAAAGATGCTTACAGGTAGGCCAAGTCCGGGGCTCGAACCCACGACCTTCCGGCTTGGAGTCCAACACCTAGACTACTAGGCTATCCTGCCTAGTGGCAGTATCAATCGAGTATATTTTGACCTGGATTAAAGTCATGCATCTTCTTGGTAATTCACCTAACCTCCCTGGGTAAAAAACATCCAGCTTGAATAGAACTTGAGACAGCCAAATAAAAATCAAGCTTACATCAGAAAATACTTTGTGCTTGTAACGAGATCCTGCCATGGCCTGCATGAAGCTGAGTCATGTCAGGTAAAGGACATTCAGATGAATGCTGTTGTTAGCTTTTTTTCCCGGTAAAAATCTGAGGGTCCACTCACAAGAGGTAAAGAGTTCACTAAACAATGGAACATAAGTACAACCCTCAGAGGTTCCGTCAGCAAAAGGATTCAGGAACAGAAAAAAGCTTAACTATTCTCCACAATGGCTAGAACACATGGTAGCATGTCAAGACCAAGTACCAAGAGAACAAACTGAGGTAAACTAAATAGGCCGGCAAAATGGCCGCTAATGAGTTCCAGCCGTGTTCTGCTGCCTCACTGGTGTTCTCCTGAGGTATCTCCTCTCTAGTGTCCCCTGCTGGCCTGGAGGCATGAAGCTGGGTCACGTCAGGTAAAAGGACACGCAGATAACGGCTGCTGTCAGCTGTCAGACCAGACACTAATGGCAAACTGAGAAGACTGCAGTGACCAGCATGCTTTCAGCAACAGACTGTTATAGGGTAGGCAGGTCTACAGATTTCTAAATTAACAGCCCAACAAGATCATTGAACTACAGGTTTCTGCTGACCTGAGGCAACGGCATTTGAAATATTCATGGTGTTATTAACTTTGAATATAGGCCTATAGCCGGTGTTTAGTTGATGAGCTGACAAAACCATACAAGCAAGCTGTTAAGTATACCATACAGCATTTACACACACATACACCACTGCCTTAATATGACACTGATGGCTGTTTGGACTTGTGTGCAGCTATTATTTGTTGTATTTATTTGAGTGCCTGTCACCTGTGTGGAATAAAAAGCAGTGACAGGCCATTGAAATGCATTGTATGATTATGGTTTGATACATATGATGCATGTTAGGTAAACAAACATACAAATATCGGTTTCAAGACTAAAATCGAGCTGTACTTGTTACTATAGGTAATATATGAACTGTGTATTGATTGAGTACATCTGTATTATACATCAATAAACTGGATTTCCATTTTGTTCTCCTATCCAGCAGTACCAGAAAAAAAACTTTCTTCCTAAAACACAAACACACACACTTTATATGGTAACAAATCCAAGCTTAAGATTCCAAAATGTTATTCAAAAAGGTGTGAGTGAAGACAGGAAAGACAATCAAAGCATGGCAGGTATGACAGACCTAAGAATATTTCCTGCTGTGCTTTTCTTGCTCTCTGGTGAGGAGAATTCCCACCCACGATTGATGGAAAAGGTTAAAAACTGTATGCCACAAAATGTCAAACCTTTGTTGACAAAATGATACATTTTTACATTTGAATATATTTTACAGATGTGAACTACATAATGCTTAAGCTTTGATTTGATAACTTTAGTTTTCCCACACTAAACTATTCCCATTTAGTGCCTCTTTATTAAAGACGCATGACGTAATTCTGCTGTGTCACTCCAGTTGTGACAAACAGTAGTTTGAAGCACCAAAACAACCACGACGTCATATCCTACTTATTAACAAAGGGACAGCCCAGGAACGGCAAGATGGAGTCAGGAGAAACAACCGGAAAGAGACAGAAAAATCTACCAGTTGTTCGGATATCAAATCCAAACCAAACAAAGGGGATAGGGACGGATGGAAAGGCACAGACATTACACACACACACACGAGCTTGGTTGTGACAAAAAATTCTCCTTTAGCTAATTATTTCTGCGGCTGATACTTCCCCATGCTGCCCCGGGCAGAACAATGATGGAATTTCCAATGATGTGAAATGCCTGGCACTGCGCTGGGTTTGGCTCTGCCGGCCTCCCCACGCACCACCGCCTGCCAGGTCTCTTCACGCTAGTGATAGGACCTCTCCAACCAAAGCCTATCCGTCAATTACATTGGCAATAAACAGCGGGCGAGGCCAAGCATATAAATATCCTCCTCTTGACACCATGAAAAGACACAGTATTACTTTATGGGGAAATATCCCCCGGGAGGGGAATGTCGTGGGATATTCCGTTAGATTTACATCTTTTATTTATCACAGCTGCTCTTTGGTGGGTCTTGGAGAACAGGAAGGTAGTGGATTATAGACTTTTCAGATGGCCCTACAGGATGCATTTATAATACATGCTCACACAATCATCACGAGTTTTGCATATTTGTTGTTTGTTTTCCCCCCACATCATGGAGCTTGATCAGTATGAAGGATTCGCTGTGGCTTTAAACACATTGTGCACTCCACTGGACTGGGATTCACACGATATAGTGGCTTATAACTCTAATGAGGAAATGTTATTAGGGTCCAGAAATTGCTTGGATCTGGGGTAAATGCAGGAAATTGCGCAGGGAAATCAGATCTTTAAAAATAAACTTGCATAGGGAGTTGTTTTTCTTCTGGTTTCAATAATATGCAGTTTATCATTTACATATACCAATTTGAGAGTATACTGTGTACAAGTTACTGCCTGCAAACCGTCCAACCTGTTGATTTGTGAAAACGTACGCTTTGTCCACTCGCATGCTTGCGATTGACATCCAAATGGTACATCCTCGATGGTACAACCTCTTTTTAAAAACAGGCCTACTTATGAAGCTGAATAAAAACGACTAGACCTACGACACATTATGTTTTGGACAGGGACATCCTGATGTTCTATATAAATGTATAAATGATAAACCTTCGAGTAATGTTGTGCAAATGCATAGGTGAAGTAACCTTGTTACACGACGCTGTCCTTATTCTAGGAGAATATTATCTGCTTGCAAAAACTGGTGGTTAACCGGTTCAACAGTTGACAAATGTACTAATTGTAAGTCGCTTTGGATAAAAGCATCTGCTAAATGCTGTAAATATAAAAAATTGAATAATGTAAATTATATCATGCATGATATATATCAGTTATTAGATTAAATAGGACACATCGGCATGAAGCTCCTTATATGGAAGTTGCTATTTGGCACCCACACTTGGAACTCATCAATGTGAATTCCCAACGTGACACCACAATCATGCAGGTCACTGGAGAGATTAGAACAGACGATTGCTGTAGGGAAGACTGGCACTCTGTTGTCCCTTCCACCACGGGAGCACCACCAGGATATTGACCTGCACGTCGCAAGGGATTTTTCAGCGGGCGACAATATTTATTTCAGGGGAGGCTTGGGTGGCAACTTTCTGCCCAAGTGTGATAGAATCAGTACAGATGTTCCTCTATTAGGATTAGTCTCACCCGTGCTTTCATCTGCCACAAGCCTCACACACACACAGACACAGTCCATAATAAATCCAGCACTTGAAAAAAAAAAAAGTGTAATTTTTTTTTAATACACCTGCCGTTTCTAGTTTGAGTCGAAATACATTCTTTACATGAATGGCTTAGCAGTTATAGGGTAAGTCACCTGCATGGATAGGAAATACCTTTTGTTTTTCCAGAGGTTTCACATCAGACATGCAGAGCTAGCTACCTATTTAGTCACAAGGGACAGTTCCTGACCAAATGTGCTGATTTCCAATCTCATGATGTAATGCAGGACAAGGATGGCATCTTATCCAAATTGAGAGAGGTCAAGAGAAGATTAGTTGTCAGTGGCCCCAGTTATAAACGCTGCTGTAACTATGGGCCATTTCAGGTTACCAAAGGTAACATCACAAGGTATAAGAAGGTGGCATGGCATCTAAAAGTAATCTGATCATTTTGCAAAAGCTCCAAGTGACAAAGTCAAAATAGTTGCACAATATGAGGTGAATTGATGTAATTTGATGTAATTTTTATGTAATCTTTATTTTTTTAATTCAAATTGTAGAACAATTTTAAAATATTATTTTCTCATTGTCATACGGCAAGACGATGCAAACAAATGTATTCACTGCTCGCTAGCAGTTTTAGTTCGCATGACATCTTTGGCGCCTACATAAATACCTACAAGATGAAAGACATACTTTATGTAATAGAGCCATTGTGTCTCACGAACAAAAAGCAGTAGAACAGAGAACGTCTTGTCACATGACATGGTTCCTGGAGAAAGCCACACTTCTGCCGGACCCGCTGCCCCCGTCACCTCCTTCAAAGGGGTCTCTTTGAGAGCCTTGTCACACCTTCCCCCATCCCCTATTGTGTGGGGGAGGTTCGGCTGCCAGGTTTCCATTGATCTGCTCCGGAGCTGCAATAATTGGGCCATTAAGAGCTCAAAAAGACACACAGCGTGTGGCAGAGATGGTTTAAGAGTAAGCCAACAGAAAAACAGTACTTTCCAGTAGGGATAGGCGATGCAGACTTAAAAAAATATCGCGACGGTTCATGGTATTTTTGGCGGTAACGATAAAAATGACGACATGAAAACAGTACCATTCAACACTATGTTTTTGGCCGCAAATTGATGCAAACCCCCCCCCAAAAAAAACTTTTTTCTACTCTGCTAGATCAGCTCTTAGAATACTAAGCCCTTTACAGTTGGCAATTATTTACTTTTTGAAGATTGAATAACCTGAAGTGTGAATGATAACTTTTATTATTGTAATACTAACTGTTTTAAGGAGTAAATAAACCTTTGAGTAATGTTGTGTAAATGCATAAGTGAAGTACCCTTGTTACATGATGCTGTCCTTATTCTAGAGAATGTTATCTACTTGCAAAAACTGGTGCTTAACCGGTTCAACTGTTGACAAATGTACTAATTGTAAGTCGCTTTGGATAAAAGCATCTGCTAAATGCTGTAAATGTAAATGTAAAACTTGACCATCATCAAATACTAAACTATACCAAATAAGTAGGCTAAAATTTGAATAAATGTTGAATTGTATTCACAAATTATAATTCCAGTTATAAAGCAAACACCACGATATCGTCAACATCGCGCGATGACAACTTCTTATCATTGTACCGGTCTACCATGGATGATACGATATGGCACAGCCCCACTTTCCAGTCCTCTGCATTCCTTTTTGGCGACATCGCCACTCTGTCCTTTATAGTATAGTGCACTGTAATGGAATAACGTTCAAACCCCACCCCCCTGACC
This sequence comes from Percopsis transmontana, assembly GCA_025447815.1. NCBI lineage: Eukaryota > Metazoa > Chordata > Actinopteri > Percopsiformes > Percopsidae > Percopsis > Percopsis transmontana. The sequence continues at coordinate 8,525 of JAOEHI010050863.1, read as the reverse complement.
TCTGTTCACAAGAGGGCACTCACCATTTTCTGAGTGGGCTCCTTCTCATTCAGACGTTAGATCTCTGAACGTGTCCCTTCTTTATAAAGAATAATTAAAAGCCAAAGAAGAACTTCTCTTGTTCCAGTATGGTTTATATTGTAATATTCCATAACACGCACCAACACTAGCAACGCACAACTAATGCTTTATTGCCATGGGGCCCTCAATAAAGTTGTACAGTAAAAGCAAAGTGCGGAGTAAATCTGAATCATTGCAATGAACTAGACAAATACATTCACCAGAGAGATACATTCACCATTAGCATTATCACCACCTTTAAACATTACCCTGTTTATTTATTTGATTTAGAGTTTTAGATTATGGACTACTGTGGGTTAAGAGATTAATCTCCACAGGGCCCATTGGCTAGTCAGACTGTGGCTGATTTGGCCTGTAAATAAATGCTCCCTGCAAACGTTAATAAATGTCAGACAATACAGTTGAACTTTCCCAGCTAATTAAGAGTCTCCTTGGCTGTCCCTCAAATAGGAAAGTAGTCTGCCGTTGGATACAAAATGTAAATAATACTTGTGTTTCTGTTGAAAAACGACAAAGTATTCGGGTTGTGTCATGAAATGATTTTGACTGGTTTCCCTGACTACATTTTACCTTCTTTAGTGAAAATTATATGATGCTTAATGCACCACAGCCGCTGTCAGTGACTATATGAAGCATTTAGTTTGAGAAAGGTCTTAACATTCCCATAAGTTTTTAACCATTTATTTTGTATTCAGATTTGATAGCAGACAAGTTCAAAGTCAGTGCACAGTAAACGCCTTACATTTAATTGCAAATAAATCATACAGTTGCAGGTAGATTTTTATTTATATAGTACCGATTGTTAAAATCGGTACTATATAAAAATAGTTTAATTTTATTATGGCTCATATGGCTAATCATACGTTAACTTGTTAAGCACACGGCAGTTACATAATGCATTAAGACGGTGGTGAATAACACAAGAAAGAGGGGCAGGATAGTCTAGTGGTCTAGGCGTTGGACGCCCAGCCGGAAGGTTGTGGGTTCGATCCCCGGAGGTGGCTTACCTGTAAGCATCCTTGAGCAAGATGCCTAACCCCTACCTGCTCCATGTAATTGTAAGTTGCTTTGGATAAAAGAGTCTGCTAAATGATCAAATTGTAAAGAAAACTCACCTGCTTGGGGGATTGTACAGTGTACAATGGATAACGTCCAAAGACCATGATAATAATTTCGGTTAAGGAGGAGAGACATAAGGAGAAATACGGACAGAAATAGACTCAAACAGACAGCGGCATAATAAAGAAGATTGGTAGCAAGAAAGGAAGATTAAAATGGTAATTATTCAACATATCATGCGAGTGAGAAAATTCAGCCAATAATACCAGATAGCCAAGTCCGTTCTTATTAGTCTGAAAAAGGTCTCCTATAAATCCACGTATAATTCAGTAATATAAAACCACAGAGAGACGCCCCCCCCCCTCTTTTTTTTTAAATGAGGAAATTAGGGGGCTGGGATTGGGGTTAGGGAAGCAGGGGGCGGGGTCAGGGTGTCTGACCCCGCCCCCGTGCTGACACGGTGGCCACGAGCTGCATACCAACCCGATGATAAACAGCTGTGCCCGCTGGGTCTCAGCACACCTTTGCCCTGCCGTTCCAGGTTCGGTGCCAGAGGATGGGGGCAGAAGACCCCTCTCCAGGTAACCATGGTAACCCTGTAGTGCCCCTACTCGACCAAGGTCCCCCCCCCTGCTGTCATTAAACCGGTCGGGGCACCAGGCCCGAGACCAGGGTTGAACCCAGGCCAAAGAGCAGTTCAGAGGGAGAACATCCCGAGGAGGCGCGGGGCACCTCCCGGGCTGCAAACATCAGCGGGTCTAACCACTTACCCCAACTGCGTCTATCATCGGATCATCGATTTCATCATTCGGTTCAGACGTTCCACTAACCCATCAGTTTGGGGGTGGCAAACACTGGTCCTCACCTCTACAATTCCCCAATAACCCGCGCTGTTCACGTCACACAGCGAGTTCCCTGGTAAGTCAGGATTTCTTTCGGAATCCCGATGCGGGAGATGACCGAAAACAGTGCCTGCGCCACACTCTTAGTGGAGGCCCTGCTTCGGGGTATCGTGTTGCACGGTCAACACTAATGCAAAGCGATAGAGATCCATGCCCGGTCGAATGGCGCATTCGGGATTGGCGTATGATTAACTAGCTGGCAGTCCGGGCAAGACGCACACCAACAGCGTACGTCCACTCAGATTCCTGGCCATTATATGCATCGGTATCTTTTCACTCCCCATGTGGCCTGCCATTGGGTTCAAGTGAGCCGCCTGAATCATTTTCAAAATAATTTTCCGACGGCCCTGAGGTGCCAGCATATTCTCACGACTCCATGCAACCTGTCCCCAATAATTGCAACATTGGGAAATGTGACTGTCGATATCACACGACCAGCGGCGACCGGCGGCGACCGGCGGCGACCGGTGTATCGTCACAAGACTGTTCCAGGGGGAAACCGGGGAACCACCCGAGTCTACGGAAAAGCCTCAGCCGGCTCCACCCCACCCTGAGAAGCAGCGTCAGACGACCTCACATCACCGCTGAGCACGTGGTTAAGTGTATAGAAAGATTAAAAGAAGAACTATTATTTTGTTTGATTAATTTTGTTTACTGAAAATTTACGGATTGCCATATCCAACTGTAAATGTGAACTCGTGGACCACAAGTTATTCATGGGAATTTGCTAGTACAAAATACACGCATCTACACCGATGCCTTTATTACCGACGAAACAAAGAAGCAAATGTGCGCCAACACTTGCCTTTCACCCAAAATGTAAACTAAACCTCTATCACATCAACAAAATATACTATTTTAGGTACCGTTTATTCTCTCACATACCTGAACAGTGGCCCAATTCAAGACGATTAAAGCAATAGCTGGTTAACCCTCGACTTTATGCCTTTACTACCTAAATATGCTTCAACAAAAGACGGCATGGAGCATATTTCATGCAAGACAGATTGTTAAATAATAAATCATCATTAGCCTAAACTGAGATTTGTCAATACAAAATCAGCGGTTATTAGGTCTAGCTAATATAATGTTACTGTAGCAAATAATTCTGAATGTTTTCAAATAAATAACCACAAGGAGACAGAAGGAAATGTTTTAAATGAAATATTCAAGGGAAGTCATTATCAGCACCGATAAGGGTGAATATATAAAAACCACGTTTAGTCATTAACTTCAATTAAGAGGCCCATTAAAAATGAGCTGTAATAAAATCGGGCATCAATACAGCTTTTCATGTAACTGCACACTTAAGATATTCAAGGATAAAAATTGCCTATGCACAACTGCTCTTTTTTCTGCTTCACATTGATACAGTATACATTTAAACCAAAACACCAAGGCCTCGCTCCACTGCCATCCTTAGAATGGGGGAAATTGATGTCTACTTTACTTCCCAGGAATCTGCTCCTGAGCACAGGGGAGCCTGTCAAAGCTGCCGATTCGCTGGTGTGATTTCAGTGCGTGAGCCTCTGGTACAGTTCACTTTTACGATTGAACCCTGAACCACTTACTCACGCCCGTGTTTGCAGATTAGGCCACCGTCATCATGTGGCAATGACGTTTGGCGTCTGGGCCACGATCCAAACCTGCGCGCGCATATCGTCGCCAGCAGGGCTTCATTAGCAGTAAGGGCGTGAGGAAACCTGAGGAGACATACACCCAACCAGCACACTGTACAGTAGCCTATATGTTAATCACAATGGGATGTGCGCACCACAGAAGGTGGAGCACACACACATGCAGCAGCAATAGTGGTGACTCCGGCACAAATATGGATAATAACTTATGTACATGGGATCCGTTCAAAACAGACGGTGACGCACCCACCTGCAGCAGCAATAGCAGTGGCTCAAGCACAATTATAAATCAATATAATGATAATTAATAACAAAATTATAATATAAATCTGCTTACGTACTCAATGCATTTGTATATGGGGACATGTGCCCAATAGGTGGAGCGATGAATATGAATGATTGGGATACATTAAGCAGACCTAATGGTACACACTAGCAGTAGAGACAGAAGACCACACACTACCAGTAGAACATACACACACTACCATTAGAGACAGTAGAACGCACACACTGGCAGTAGAGACAGTAGAACACACACTACCAGTAGAGACAGTATAACACACATTTACATTTACATACACAGCAGACGCTTTTATCCAAAGCAATTTACAATTACAAGGTGCTATTACATGGAGCAGGTAGGGGTTAGGCATCTTGCTCAAGGATGCTTACAGGTAAGCCGACTCTGGGGCTTGAACCCACGACCTTCTGGCTGGGAGTCCAACGCCTAGACCACTAGACTATCCTGCCCCCTACTAGACTATCCTGCCCCCTAGTAGAGACAGTAGAACACACACTAGCAGTAGAGACAGGCATACAGGGTTGACCTTAAGGCCCCAAAACATCAGCCACACAACAGATAGAACACGCTAGGAGAACCCCCCTCCAGAAGCAAAAACTGCTCCGGTGGAAATCGTGCACACATCTAATCGGTGTAGTTTAATCCCCGCCCCTAGGAGGAGCTTACTACAGAGTTTTCATTTTTGACTGGAGGGGGTCTTTCGGCACTGAAGTGATTTAATCATTGATCAGTTACAAGTATCCAGGCTGCTCCCACAGTGTGAGGCTAACCTATAAAGAACTATATGTAGACAGCATCTACATAAAGACATGGTACACATAGAAACATGACAGCCATAAAACCCAACAATCCACCTGATATACAGCTTGTTGTTTAGCAAGCTGCATTTAAGGAGCATGCATTCTAGTACTGGAATACAGAATAAGCGGTAAAATCACATGCAGGGCTAATATAGAGAACCACTTCAGCCTGAGTCATGTTCCTAAGTACAACAGCTACATGAGAAAATACTCTTAAGCACTAATAATAGAAGAACAAACAAAACATGGAGGTTATTGAGCAAAACTTCCGCTGAAGCGATCACGCATGTAGGCCTAATCTTAGCCACGGCTCACAAGCGGATGAACACGCGGGCCTGCAGACATCACAGCGGATGTGCCATGCCGGCTCAGAGAAACATGGAAGCACATACAATTTTCCATAGCGGGTTAAACAGTATATTATCAATGTGCCACTGCGATTTAAAGTTAGTTGGGTAGTAGTTTAGTTAGTTTAGTTCATTGAGATCCAATCTTAAAATTTCAACTCACCCAGGCTGCAGACGCTTGCAACGCAAAGCTGAATTTGGAATAAAATACTCACCTTATTGCATTTGCCTCATTGAGTTTGGATGCACATAATACACAGGGCTTCATTTAGTGTGCTCTCCCAGAACTTCCATACTGTAGTGTTAGTAGGCCAAGACTGTGAAGAACGGTATACCTCGGCCTGTCACGCCAAGGAAAAATGTTGACGCAATTGGTGACAGTAGGGAGACAACCCGATCCACGAGGGATGGTTGTTTTACGCACGGGCCGCTACTCAGTGAAGCAAGCCTACTGCATCCGTAAATGTATAACAATTAAAGAAAGACTCAAGCGGAAAGATGCACAGCCCAGCACAGAAGCATGATTGAGCAACGGGCAGAGTTGTCATTTACACGGAAACGCTGGGGACATGTCCCCATCACTTTTTTTAAATGGACGACTTTGTTCCCATTACTTTTTAAATTTAAAAGGACTGCGCAGTTTGGTCACACAAAACGCAACGCGCCCGTCAGAACACCTCGCAAACACACTCAGTTTAAATAATTTCATAACGTTATGTTTTCAGGGCAATCATTAATAGTGAAAAAAATTGCCGTTTTTGACATTGTTAAAAATCTATTTTTTTCACAACAGACTGGACTCAATAGCACGACTCAAGCACAGAGGCAGAATAAAAGTCTTTACTTGCAAGCTAGGTTCAGTACACAGATAATCAGTCCACAAGGCAAAGGTATCCAAAACACAAAGCCAAGGCAGGGTCGAGGTACACGTAAGTAAGGTTTAAACTTTCACTAGGAATACACAAATTGCTGCAATGCTTACTGCAAACTGGCAACAGACAAGAGGAGCACAAAGACTAAATACATAAGGGAGAAAGGGTCATGAGGTAGCCTACAGGTGAAATGAATCAGGGCGGGGCAGACAATCACACAGGCGGGAACCACAAGGGCAGGAAGTGAGGTATCTTAATCAAAAGACAGGATGTAACATATTTTCATAACTAAAACTATATAAATATCTACTGTGAGAGCTGGTGATGTCTTGTGGGTTCTAACAGGGTGAAAACGTCGGAGAGGAAGGCCAAAAGGAAACAAAGGCATTTCTTAATGATGTCTGTTCCTCATTGCTAATTTGCCCCCTTTGTGGCAGAAGAAACAATGGGCGAAAATTATTTCGCCGGGTGTCATCAACTGGGAAGCTGATAATAATAGGCAAAGAGCAACAATAAAACCAAATAATGCAGAATTAGTTGTGGCCTTACAGGCTTCTGTCCAGCTCGGTTTATTATTTACAAGTTGTGTGCCGTGAGGCCTGCAGCTGAAGATACACTAATAACATTGTTGTCGGCAGCCGGTGCAATAAGAGTGAGCGGTGAAGTTAAGGCTCACCCCACCCGCCCGCCCACGTGGAATATGCTGAGAGAAGAGGAGCATCACGGGTAGTCATTAGCTAGCTGGAGGTGATGCTTTGTACCCTTTATTGGTAATTCATCCAGTCTCTGTGAAGGGTGCCCTGCGATTTCCTCCCTGGGTTGTGAGGGGTAGGAGTGGGAATATCAGCTGGATTTCATCGAACACATTCGTTTCTCTCAGATACATAGCAGAAGATAAACACAGAAAAAAATACATGCACAATTGTCTTCAGCTATCACAAAAAGCTATAACATTTTTAAAGCTCAGTCTGGTTCTAGTCCAGTCTAGTTTTCAGTCCAGGTGCCTACAGTACCTGCTCCCTAATGCTTGTATTTGTACTCACTGCAAGTCGCTTTAGATAAAAGCATCTGCTAAATCAACTAATTGTAACTGTCTAACATCTAACAAGTAGATACAAACAAATGAATTAATGTGCCACTGGTTTGTAAACACCAGCTGGAGCTTCAATGTTAGCGCAGCAAATAATTGTTCAGAATTCTCCTCTCGTGGTCTTGACAGGAAAACAGGATACGCCGTTATTTCTGATGATGGATGAAATATTTGTTGTGTGCTCTCACTGACTTACCAACTTTGATTCTGCCGTGGCGCTTCAAAGACACACCCTTACCCAGTGGGATATACTGAATGTTTGAGTTGTTTGCATCTCTTAAAATACATAGAAGAGAATTCCAAGAACCCATCAAGAATTTATATAGTTCAGTGGATGAATTCCCTCACACACACACTGCCCCAAAGATGACAGTTGAACAAAAGCCTTTTCGTCCTATAAAACAAAGGCAAGCAGATGTAGAGCTGCCTGTGTTTCATCGGCTGCCACTCCCCTAAGACGAGAGTCTGACATCTTGAGCCTGGGAAGAGGCTGTGAGTGCAGTGATCAGTGTCCAGCAGCCGACAGGAAGCCGGCTCTTCTCCTCTGGAAGCCTTTCCTAAAAACCCCTTTTGTGTCAGATTCCTTTCCTTCATGGCCGAGGTCATTGGCCGGCCACCCCGCAGGGGGTCACCCGGGCCTCCCTGGAAGCTGAGGGGATTGCCGGAGGGCAGAGGGATTGGGAGGGGATCACAGCCAGGGGTGGGATTTGCTGGTGGGCTTTTGCAGTCCTTGGGGGAGAATTAGTCACACGGTGACCCTGTTTTTTTCAGTTACCGTGGGATGCCTTTGAAACGTGAATCAGAGGAAAAGCCCCCTGGTTCAGATGCTTACTGACTTGGTGTTGGGTCACTGGTTTTGAAGCATCATGTTGTTGTGATTTTTACAAGTAGCAGAAGTAGACGTATTGTTGCTAATGACTTCAAATGTTCTTATTATCATTGCAGTTTTCTTTTTTTGTATTAACATATGCAGTATTTAAAAGTAAATAACAGAATTATTATTATGAAGAGGAAGTGTTGTGTAAGCCTTAATAATCATGCCTTTATTTTGAATAACTCTGTTGATGACTTATTTTTGATGCATGCAGAAGGAGTGGGTTGGACCTGGTACCACTGGCCTCCCAGGTCCAACACTGAGTATTGCAGTTCAGCCAACTGTAATCCGAGCCCCTTTTTGACGCACACGCCTTTTCCCTTAAATGGGCACGCACCCAGGTTTGGGAGGGGTCGCCCCTTCCGACCAGGTCAAGTTGTCACAGCAACCACCAGAGGTAGAAAAGTCAGACTTCAGAAAGTAAAATCCGACTTCAGACAGTAAAAGTCCGACTTCAGAAAGTCCTGCCAGGTTTTCTCCCTGCATGTTCACTTAAGCAGGTGATTTCAATTATTAGTCCCTGTAATTGAAATCACCTGGTTAAGTGAACAAGCAGAAGGAA
>JAOEHI010050862.1:0-19940 GCA_025447815.1 Percopsis transmontana | reverse complement strand
TATATATATATGGGAGTGAGTAAAAAAGTTAGCAAATAATTAACTGTGTACCTGCGAGTGTGTGTGCACGTGGGATTGCAGTCAACAGACACACGTCCCCGTGCATGGGGAATCTTTCACAGACTCACCAACAAACACACACTCTGTTACGACTAACATAAGTTTGGGAGGGTAATGCAGACTCACCTTCCCACCCTTCAATGTGGTCTCTGGCAGTCACTGGCGTGGGCCTGGTGTGGGCCTGGCGTGGGCCTGGCGTGGGCCTGGTTTGGGCCTGCCCTGGGCCTGACACGGCTTGTAGGCTCAACTCGAACAGCTCGCACAGTCGCGGCAGTTCAGTTGACTTTAAATGGTAGGGGAGGCGGCATAACACAGGAGAGTAATACAATTTGGACAGTGGCTCCTTAGCTCTCACCTTGGTCTGCAACGCCGTCCTCCACAGCACCCCCAATGTAATGTCAGTACTAACCCTTAATAGAGACTATATTCTAACTGTCAGTGAACACTATACAGTACCACTTCACTGGGCGACTGAAACCACAAACACACACATAAATGCATTCACACATAGACTATCTCTCTCTTCACACGCACACACACACACACACACACACACACACACACACACACACACACACACACACACACACACCACTGCTGAATTCATTAATGTCCTGCCGTTGTCCCAACAGAGGTCCCCATCTGAAACACCCAGACGGCAAGGAAAGTTGTTCCTGTTTTGTGGGAATAAATCACAGGGGCTAAAAGCAACCGGTGGTGTGTCACTTTGATTATCACTGTTGACACATTAGCTGGAGGACGGAATACAGATAGTGCTTCCAAGGTTTTAAAACAATGGTGCTATTGTGATCATCTGTTAGCGCAGGCTGAATAATTGTAGGCTGTTGTCTCTTGCCAGACTTGTAGAGAATTAGGTCTGAAACAGAATTTGTGTCATGGTAAATTTACTGCTTCTGTAACAGTGTGGCAATACAAGTAAAATAGCTATGATGTTGTTTTGACACAGAAAGTATGACAACAACAACATTGGTTTTTCTTTAAAAGGCTGTTGGTTACAACCACTCTTATAGCATGGTAATATCTTTCAAAAAGGGGGCAACACACACACATATGCACACACACTTATTTGTGATGAACCTTAGTAAATTATTTTCTTTGAAAATGTTTCTCTTTGGTATTAGCTTTTGGTTCATTGTGAACCCCCACGTTCAGAACCTTGATCAGCTGGAAGATAAAACTGCTGGATGAGTCATAAACACATACTGACTATACAAAGGAAATCTGAAGATAAAATAATTTGCTCTGATTGTGTATAATATTCTTGGCATGCATTAGCTTGTAAGAGCACCATGTGCTAGGTTACGTTAATGTTGAAACGCTTTATTAGATGTGTAAAGTAATATGTGGCAGCAGGGGGATGAATTGTAAGCACCTTATTTTGTAATGCAGAAATAAAGTGTTCAATTTGTGTACAGCCATCCAGTCTTAGATATATATTAATTACATAATACACGCAAGCAGTAAGTCTGTCCCACATGCGTTAATGTGGAAAGATAAAGGATAAAGTCTTCTAGTTATAACTGTGAATCCCTACTCAAAAGCCTGCTGTTTATATATATATATAATATATAATATTATATATATATATATATATAATATTATATATATATATATAATATTATATATAATAAAGTACATTTAAATGTAAACAGACTAAAATAATGGACTGACATTAATCTTAATTTGCTTTGTTAGTAGCCTGCTGTTTCCAAATAATAATATTGTAAATATTAAAAACATATGACTACATATTATCATATATATGTATGTCCAATATTTGACCTCTCTTGCATCCTCTCTTGTCCCATACAGTCTGCCAGAGGTCCGGATCTCCGACAATGGGCCTTATGAGTGCCACGTGGGCATCTACGACCGAGCAACGAGGGAGAAGGTGGTGCTGGCATCAGGGAATGTTTTTCTTACTGTCATGTGTGAGTACCATAATGAACAATGCATTTACAGTACAGTACTGTACATCTACACATTGGGCCAGCACACATGCCTTGCACAAAGGATGGAGAGAATCCCTTGACTGCTGGTGGAACTGAACCTGTGCATTTTCCGATACAACATGGTCCATTCAACAGCTGTTGCTGTGGCATCGCGCCTTGCTAACTCGCTCTACCTCTGGTTTGCTCTGTCATCTCTCATTTTGTTTACTGCACTGAATCAGTTGAAAGTAGCACACTGGAGTTCAGGCCAGATAGAAATAGCATTTCACAGACTTTCCTCACAGGACTGAATTGGTGTAAATTTGAGAGCAATCAACACTTTGTGTCACTGGTAAAGGGTGTAGAAACTGTCTAAGAATGGCTCTCTGTGAGAAGAAAACAACTAGAGACAGACAACCAGTAGATAGTATACAAAATATTCTAAAGCAATGCAATGTAGGTATTCTGCTACAGAAATATATATATAAGTGTATAAGTGTATATATGTATATTGGTATTTACAATAGAAGAGGAAATGTCATACTTCATACACATTTCATATACTGTATGTAAATGTGTTGTAGTATATAGGATCTTATGGTCAACACTCTTAAATTTGTTGCCATCTTTTTTTGATATTCCTCTCACTGCCCAGAGGATGCTCTGTGTCCTTTGCTGATTTCAACTTTTGTATTGTAATTATGGATGTGAGGCCTTCGTGGCAAAAGATGCTTTGCTTTCCTCTGATGTTTCAATTCCAGTAGCAAACGCACACTGTTCTCCATGTGGTTCAACGGCTAATTAGCAAAAGCAGGATTTTTCAGTTGAACACTAGAGACATTCACTGTGACATTATTACTCCATTAGCACATTTATGCCTCCAATAACTGCCTATTGCTTTTAGCTTTTTATTTTTTTAGGATGGACATTTATTTCCAAGCTCTGTTTTTTAACTATCCCCCTTATGCTTAGTTCTGTTGTGCCGGAAGACACAAACAGTGGCGATACTGCCACCGTCATTGAATGAGACTTTATCAATGGGGAAGGGTTTACTCAATTAACCTGTTGTTGTTTCAACATTGGTGGGATGTGGTGAGTGCTGTAGCCAGGGGACAGTTAGAGCACCCAAACTCAGCTGGGTCCTAAATTACCACTCTGCTAGGAGGAGAGGGGAGGAAGAGTAGCCCCTGGCATTGTGGCTAATTGCTGTCTAAGCTGAAACAGAATTATTCATAACCTATTAGTGAGCCAAGTTCACTGGGAAGTGGGTAAAAAAAGAGGAAAGGAGGAATAAAGAAAAATGAGAGAAAAAAGTTAATTAATAGGAAGGCGAGCATGGAGACTATTTTAATTTTTTAAAGGGCTTCATAAATAAGAATTATCATTTTAATGAATCCCCTGCCAAGAAATTCAATCATCCTGTTTTGGAAGGCCAAACCCTGAACCCTTCATTCCTTTGCTATACTGTCCTTCACTCTCAGGAAGTTGTGGTGAAATGTCTTTGCTTTCATCTCGACCTGCATAAGCGAGCGTTGATTTGATTAAGTTTCGAATGAATAAAGAATCTCTCACCCAGAGGGTTTCTACAAGCCTAGGAATCGAATTTTATTGACGAATATTGCCAAAACTATCATATCCAACTGTGTAGAGAATGAAGGAAAATTTCATTTCAAAAGGTGTTACATAAACAATGTGCTTGTTGTTCTTGTTATTTGAATATATATTGCATTATAATCTGTAATACTTTTTTATCATAAAAATATAATGACAAGATGAGAGATGACAAATGACAAGAATATTGGTGGTCTTCAAAAGAGTTGCTTTAAAATTTCTTTCAGTATTCAGACATTTCTTTTTATTCTGCTTTCAATCGCAGTTGGCCAAGTATTGAGTGTAAATATTTGTATTCAATAATTGAGCTAAAGTGCTCAGGATTTCTGTACACTTTACCTGCAATCAGACTTATTTAAAAACCATGCAAGTGGCCTTGAAGAAATGTATTAGATCAGTTGAGCAAATGATGAATCTAATAAAAGCTTGGTGTAAAGACGGTAATCACAGGGCCAAAGGGCTTGCTAGCTAATTAGTTATGACACCTCTACCTACTTTGTTTTTGCAGCTCATTAAGTGCTGGAAACAAAATGCCTAATGTGGACTGAGAAAGGCTAGCTGACTATTTCCCAGCAAGTAGGGCCCTACAGTATGTGTAACGATGATAGCTCCAGTATTTAGAGATTTAGAGGGAGTTGATTTTGGACCCATTGCCATCCAGATAAATCGAGTATTTCACTTTGCAGACAGTGGCATATTCATCCTTGTAAAGCGCATGCAAAGGTCATAATTCCAGTCTTGCCCGAATGAAAAAATCAATACCTTCTTTCCCAAAAGTAGAAATAGGGTCATCTTTTGTTATTAGCTAAAGTGATTCCTGTGTAACATCCCAGGATTATGAAGAGTGGTCTTTTGTCTCTTCAAAATGGAGCCTGACCTTGGAAAGTTAACGCATAGTTGAACTGACTGTTTAATTAGCTACAGCTAAAAGCCGCAACTAATGTGTTTTTCCTCTAGTAGTTCAAACTGCCTGTTAAAGGTGCTGTAGGTAGGATTTAAGAGCTATAAATTTACTTTTAAAAACTTTGGAAAGTTAGTGAGATCCATGCGCCTGGTGTTTCTCTGCCAGTTGCTTCACTGCGGGCTGCAGAGAGGTACGTTTCAGCCGTAGTGCTCCTGAAGCCATCAAGTCCAAGTGGTTGGGGTACTTGGACTGCATGTGGAGGACCTGGCTAAATCTCTGCTCAACTAGAGTGATCGGTAAAGCAAGAAGCAGCCACCTGGTCCTCTCCCAGAAAGCCGGGAAGCCGGGTGACACGTTTTATTTGGCCCACATGTATGCTGCCCCAGCCAGAGGTGTGAAAAGCAGAAAAGCATGAAAAATATTTCTTTCAAGTGAATCTCTTAAATACAACCACATTGTGAATGGGAAACATTTTGTGCCGATAGAAAAAGTATTTATAAAAGTTCCAATGATTGTATTCAGGTGCCTGAGCGACCAGGAAATGCCTGCCTTGTAATGAAACTGTAATCAAAAGTGTTAAATTGTAGTTTTGGTTAGTTTTGGTTCAAGGCATATAACATAATTTATTTCCAGCGAATCTAAAATACAATGCATTTCACACCTGTATTACAATGAAGTAATTTAACAGATGCTTTTATCCAAAGCAACTTACAATTGGATGGTGCTATTACATGGAGCAGATAGGTGTTAGGCATCTTGCTCAAGGATGCTTACAGGTAGGCCAACTCTGGGGCTAGAACCCACAACCTTCCAGATGATAGTCTAAAACCTAGTCTAACACTACAGGAGATACGCGCAAATGTTGCATCTGGTCTTAATGGGTTCAACTCTTTTTGTTGTGAATCTTTGGTGTAAACTCGCCTTAAAACAAACGCCCCCTAAGGGTACCTCAATGCCCCCCTTTCCAAAATATTGCTTCCAGCGCCCCCGTCATTCTCTGAACGCCCCCGTTGAGAAACACTGGTGTAGAGGGACTAATTACCTTCTCATCCCATAAAACTGGGATTTGCTTCAATAATGGATGCCCAACTTTAATTAAGCGCTGTGTATATTTAGCGGCTCATTTATAAACGTGTGGGATTAATGGCATTTCAGCCAAACCCAAACACAGCAATGCCTGCAGACACAGCAGTTTGGTGTAGTATGCTGAGTTCAGAGATGATGTGTTTGCCTGTGTGTGTGTGTGTGTGTGTGTGTGTGTGTGTGTGTGTGTGTGTGTGTTTGTGCGTGGGTGTGTGTGTGTGTGTGTGTGTGTGTGTGTGTGTGTGTGTGTGTGTGTGTGTGTGTGTGTGTATTATGTTTGGCTGGTGGTTTTGATGGATTGCTATGGAACGGCTGTTCCCTCTCTGTCCTGTACTTCTATGGGAAGTGAAGGTACGGACTCAGACACAATAGTTTAATTTCACTTCTCCTAAAAGCTATATAGCGTATAAGCTGTACCATCCTAAAGTCACGGGAGGGCATGTTCAAGAGCCCTTGCTATCATTCTCCATTATGTGCTTACATTTATCTGTGTAACCTTTCTGCTAAACACGCAGCATGCAACCTCACAGTCTGTTTGAAGTCCTCATTATTTTTTTCCTTTTTGGGGCTATATAACAGTTTTTCATGATTGACTCACTTAGATTTGTCTTGATACTTATGAAGTTGTGTACAGTAGGACCCTAAACCATTTCATGGCGCTGTGTGAACACCCTTGCTTGGCGCTCATTGAAAATAAAAAGAATGAGGAATTCAAAGAACAGATGAATTATTAAACAGCTGTCTTTGAGCTAAACCCTGGGGTGATAATTGAGGCAAATATAAACAACCCATCGACTTCCTCAAGGATTTGTCTCACAGACATTGAGCTGGCAGACTGCACATCACAGCTACTAGACTAGACTAGAAGTTTCAGACTTTTTTCCCTTCTACTGTCAATGTTCCCTTAAGTTTTTAGGATGTCAAAAAATTGTTGGTTTCCACTGACGTGACTGTACCAAGTCAAGTGTTGGATTATTAATTTAATTATCAAGCGAAGATGTGAATGTTTATCCTGTCATTTTGCTACCAATTAGCAGCAACTAATCATAAACCTCCACACACAAAATTATCAGACATGTTTCATTTACTAGTAAAGGACATTTACACAGTGCCTTCTTATGAGACAACTGTCCTTGCTGTAGCTCATACTTTAAGTGTGTCATTCATTCACTAGTTTATTAGCAACAGTATGACCAATGTGTGCCAAGGCAAATAACCAGCCATCTGGCATCTAAGCATTGTCTATAGCCTCACAAATAATGATGTTTTGACTGCATGCAAACAGGAAACACCATCTAATGCACTACATCACATTGCCTGTCTCCATACCCTTCAAAAAAGAGCTTCCAAAGGCAGGGGATATTATTTGTAAGTTTACATTTACAACACTTACTGTAGCAGACGCTTTTAAGTTTATATTATATAACATGACTCACCTATACGGCCTGCTTGTGGTGGCTAAACTATTAGCAATTGTATGCATTATACAACCCTGCATTGAAGCTTTACTCAGTGGTTAAAGAGGTTGTCCTTCAACTGTAACGGTCCAGAATCAATCTCTGTTTTGCCAAATGCCTCTATTCACTCTAGGAGCAGCCTAAGGACTGGCTAGCCTCTCTCGAGGGTTTAAGTAGCCTATGGTAAGTACATCCAATTAAAAAAGTTCATATATATTGTAATGTTCATTATTACCCATCGATTCCTATGGCCCATTTACTTTGGAAAAATTAACCGAGTGTGTAGAATTTAATTCTCTATGTCGTTAGCACTAATAAAGACTAATGCATGTGAGGGTATTAAAATTGTAACATATAAGAACACGCTATGAAGCTTTTTCAATTTAAAAGAAAAAAACCAATAGTATTAGTACCAATATTAAAGCAAAAATATAGGATACATTATTACAAATACAGTATACGCTTGCCTCTCCACACTAAAGCCACTTGAGTTGAGTTAAGGGACCCTGCAGGCACGATAATGGTTCACTTGACTGCTTTTTTACATGTACAAATCAGAGCTTGCCTAAGCATGTTAAGCCCCCATAAGAATGAATATAATATTACTCTGCGTGAGACTGAGGGCTGTTTATTAAACCATGTAGGGCACAGCATCCTCAAACTGTCTGGTACTTATGGAATAGCCCCTCCCCCAGCTCACGGTCATGGTGGAGCGATGACAATGGGGGACAGTGCAAAGAACATTGTCCTTTTTACGGGCACACCACTGCTATGAAGGATGTCACAATGAGGGAAAGCGGATGTCTGGGGTTTTGGTTGCTTAACACATGACCGCAAAGACAATGTTTTATGTTCACACAACATTTTAGACTCGTCGGTTGTTATTTTGACAGGAAGTAACTTTCAGGTATTCAGCAGAAATATTTTCTCAAAGCACCACCGTAAAACACAGAGGTATACGTCTTCAAATGCTTCCCAGATTCTTTAAAGCATCGCTGTAGAATAACCTTGTGATATTGAACGTTGTGGCTCCCTTGACATATCCCCGTGGTTCTTCGTGGGCTCTGAAGTGTGGGCTGCCTTCCTCCACACCCCACACTAAGGATGTCTTCATCACTCGCTGCGCTCCGCTCCGCACCAAGGTCCCTCCTTTTGAGCATGGATGACTGAGGAGGCGCCAGTGAGGAAGCGGCTCCCCCTCCCTAGGGAGATACCGCTGATTTTATCCGTGCATGAGAGAGCCTCTTTGTCACATTACCTCTTACCTCAATATCACCTTGCTTGATACGGCTTTTTTTTCTCGCCGCTAATCCCCCTAAATATAGGCCCCGGTTCCGCTGGCTTTTAAACAAGTTTGATAAACGAGCAACTTGTTTCACTTGAGAGAAATGTGCCTAAGATAGACTATCATCAGTTTTGCTGTGCCTGTTCATATTATAGTGCATATGTTCTGTATTTGCTTCATTCTGTTACAGTCCCTGCCTTCATCCTTGCCGTTGAATCATAACTTACCAGTCCTCCAGAGGGAATTTCATATTAAGCACTGAGTATTCTTATAAATATGGAGAATTTGTCTTCGTAGCATTACAGCTACAATAATCTACATGTCATTAATGTTAAAGTTAACATTGATGTTAGACCTTAATGTGGACTAACCCTTACCCTAGGAGATATTTTACTGTCATTTAAATATCATTTTAAAATCTGCCTATTTTCCCATGTTTTGGAAAATTCATTTTAGATATAAGCTCGCCCTTCAAGTCATGTATGAAGATTGTAAAAATACGGTTTACTTGAACTTTCGACAGCCGCAGACTGAGAAGGAAAAGTGTCAGATGTTTCTCAAGCCGTGCTGAATACCGTTCTCACTGGTCTCAGCTCTCAGAGATTTGACGCTCAACTTCACCGCTGCACAAAAGACTGAGACAGGCGATAAATTTGTGGGGATAAAAGAAATAGAGGTTTTGGAGCCTCTGAAAGCAGCCCATGGGCATGAATCGAATGGATTTCTTAGTGTGCCCATTTTTTCAAGCTTGAATACAAATGAAAGGCCAGCAGCAAGTGTACTGAGAAATTCACACTAGGCACCCTTTACCTGTCCCATTGGAATCAATCAAGTAGGAGATAATTAAGGGGTGGGCTTTAATAGCACAAAATGGAAAAGACATGTACTGATATGCCTGAAATGGTATAACAAGACCATAGTGGTGTGCTGTCAGGCCCTTCAACCCCTTCAGAGAAAGGGTGACAAAAACGAGACATGAATAAGCTATTCATCAAGTTATGAAACGCCTTTAATAATAATAATAACAACATATTTATTAGTTTTACAAATAAACATCACACAATACAGTATATACATACATTTTAAGTACACGTAAGCTTCAAGTCTGTCGTCTCGCTGCTTCTCCTGTCAGAGGAATGTTGAATTAGGGAATGTTTAAAGGTCTGCATCTTCAAGTCCCTGGGAGAAGGGGTTATGTACTGTACATCAAAAATCACAGACACACATTCATGAGCCTGTAGCCAACTGTACCGCTAAACCGGTTACACTAATCCAGAGGATTGTTTTCACTTGTGTTTTTTTTCCTCCGCTTTGGTTTGCACACTGCCCATGGATTGCAATTTTGAGGGCTGATCTGAAGGGGCACATATTTGGATTTAGTCTAGTCTTTTTCCAAGGTCTGGCTTATAATTATAGTCACATTTTAGTTGTTTCATTTTGATTTAGTCTAGCTACTGTCAAGTCAATGAAATCACTGATCATTTTAGTCCACTTGTTAGTCCTTTCAATTTAGTCATTTTATTTTCTCTCCTTACATTTTACGTTGATAATAACCCTCAACGTGTTTTCAATACACTAGTGTTATAAATGTCAAGAATAACTATAATAAAAGATAGTTTGTTGTGAGGAGTACAGTATTGAGCCAGGGGCGTCGGCTGCATGCAGGGCTGAGCCCAGATTCTTCAGGACGTATATGATACAGTAGTGTGTGTGTGTGGCAGACCATGACCCTCCACACTGGGCTGTGTTACCCAAAAGCAACCCAAAAGTTGTCGTATGCGCTGAGCAATGTACAAACAACGGTAAATGTGTAGTAAAGCTATATAGGCAGCTAGGCCAGCTAGAAGGCTTAAGCGTGTCAAAGAATACGCCCAACATGGCAAACTCGAAATCTGATTTGTTAAAGAATATGACAATCAACAACATCGTCCCCATTACTTCAACAGCAGAGGGCGCATGTTTGTGTATGAAACTTTTCGCATTTCTCAGTGAAATTACACTTTTGTGTTTTGAATCAACTCTATAGAAAAAGTATCCACTGTTCTAGTGTTAAAAATAGTAACGCCGTCAGTGACAGACTTTTTGTGTCATCTCGTTGTCATCAATAAAAATTTTGATTAAATTCAGTTTTTTCAAGAAGTTTTTGTCTGCCATCACCATTTTCTTTAGAAAGGGGGTGTTTAACGAATATTTTCGACATAATGTTCGTTGACAAAATTAACACTGGTTCATGCACTGCACGCCACTGGTCTGTGATGTCACATGATTTATGTACAGTACTTTCTACAACGAAGTCACTGAGCAAAAAATCAATAGCATTTCAGGCATAGCATTAAGAGTGGTTTTGACATGGGTTTGTAGAGTTGTATCTTCTATGAGTTTGTGTGAGCAAAAAAGGTTGTGTAATGCATAACTGCATAATTGATGTCAACACCCACGATTTGAATCATATCGTGTGATGTGTTAGCTTGGTGAAAGTATGTTGGTAGGTTCGGTCTCCATTTTGCTTGACCAAGTCAACTTCGGGTTTTGGCCTCCGCTGGGCTTGACTGAAAAAGTTGTAAAACTAAACTACCAATGGAACGTTATGCAGGGTGGTGGTGGGAAATGTTCCGTCATTGGTCCATTGAAAACCATGGAACACCCGGATTTGGGTCTTCCGTCATAATGTAAATGCAGCATTATAATTAAAAAATGCTGGCCGCCAGGCAGCATTGAGCCATAACTACTGTCTCCCACCAGGCATTGTGGACAACCTGGGAGCCAGGATGGACTCCTAGGATATGCCACATGAATACCCAGTTGGTGATGTAGAAATTACCTGCGGAGATAATAAATTCTGTCAGTTAAAAACAACACTTGAAGGTGGTTCAAGAAATAGTTTTTTTTCCACATCCTGGATAGTGTGGTTCACTGGCTTGCTTGAAGTACTTGAGGACACAGACGGAGGTCAGGGAAGCATTTAACCAAGCAATCTGGGACCCAGAGCAACAATCACCTCCTCTGGGATTGATGTCTAGCTTGATGGATGTGTATTTCAAGTCAGAAATTGTGTCAGCGATGCACTGTTGACAAATAATGTGAAACAGCCTCTGTTATCCAAATCAAATTTGAACATTCATCTTATTTTCAAACTAAGATAAAAATGTATTATTATTGACATTCAGTGACAGTAACCTTGGGTAAATGTAATTATCAAAATAACTGTAACTATTCCAGGGAAATAAGCAACTCTTTCTTTACTCTTAGATTTTATATCTTTCATATACGGAATCTACACTTCGGCATTCCCATCTCACAAATCACTGTTCGGCCATGGAGATGAGAAGTGAGGAGAAACAGCAGTCTGTTTGAAAGTGATATCAACGGTAATACATTTTGAATAGGGGAAATGTCCATAAAGCTCAGAGCAAATCCCATCCAAGAGTAAAATAAAGTATTTAAACCTCCAAGTTATTGCTGAAGGTTGACACGGGCACGTTGAGTGCAGAACACCGCAGTTCAGACACTGAGGTCCTTTTAGCCTTTTTTGCACATTGCACAATGGCTGTTCAAGTTTTTATTTTACTGTATATCATGCTGAGGTTCTTTTACACTGCTATCCTTTAGCTAAGGCTCAAGCAGCCAGTGTAAGTGTGTCAATTTTATATTATAAATCTCATAAATCTTCATAGAGTAGGTTTCAAACCAGTGGTTACAAAGAGACACGCACAATTGGAGTACTGAAGTACAAGGTAAAGTAAATTCAGTGAATTACAGTAGACTATGTAAGTGCAATATAAAAGAGAGCAAAAGTGCAATCTTATGATGTTGGTAATAATAAAATAATAATAATAATAATATGTGTATATAATTACAGAAGGCGGTGAAAATGTTTAACTAGTCAAGTAATTTTGCGCAAGACCAAATGACAGGTATTAAAGTAGAACATCTTGGAGATGAAGATCACAGGCCCTGCTAAAGAAAGCCTAATCATCATAAGGTGAAAAGAAAACACATTGGTAAATCAGAGCTTTGAATGGCTCTATGCTAATGAAGGCAGCTGTTGTCTGGAATGTTTGGGCAAGACTTTTTTGGGTCAGCAGATACTATATAAGACAGATTCAGAGCAACAAGTACCATGGCAGCCTCCAGAACAACTATCTAAGTGAAGATAACACAAACCTTACCGTGCATTCACACGTGATAGCCAGCTATAAAGCGACAGACCGTCATCCATTTCAATGAACATTGGGTGGAAGTGAGCGAAAAAGTGTCTGGTGACCAAAGTTGAAAATGTGTGACGCAGTGTATCGACTAGACAATCAGAAAGCAGAGGTGCTCATCTGACGTCCCTGAAAATGGAGGAGAAACTGCAATCCTTGTTCATTTACCGGGACCTACAGTACATAAAAAAATGGAGGGCAGGTTTCAGAGGTTGTATTAATCTCTTTTGAGGTTTATTGAAACAACCATGAACGCAAAATTAAGCAAATCACAATTTGAATGACACGTTAATTAACACCAAATAATTCAATCTAGTAAGTACGAGCATGACGATATAGTATTACATACAAAAATAAACAAATATAACCACGTTTATCTACAATTTACATAGTTTGGTGAGCCCATGCGTGCAGCAAGGCAGATACACAGTATACAAAGTGCCCTTTTGAGCGATAGGGCAGGCACATCCACAAGCGACGGCTACAAAGCGACTTGGCTACAACGAGCTACAATATCGCTGGCGGTGTGAATGCACTTAACCAAAAGAGACGAAAAAACGGACAGTCACAAATGTGACTTTCGTTGAAAAGGCGACAGTTTGACCTGCCAAAGATAATTGCAGTGCGCTAGACATAACACGTGATTGGTGCATGTACTAGTGCTTTGCAGAGGTCCTTCAGAGTTCTGCAAAGCATTTTTCTGTCCATATGAAAGCCAAGTGACCTCACTAGCAGTTATAAGATGTCCAAAACATTCGCATTGTTGCATCCACTCCTGCATCCCATCAAGATGCACCGGGCATAGCTATTGGCAAAATATACAGAAAAAAACAGGTATTTTCCTCCTAAGAAGACCAACGAGGCTGCTAAAAACAGCCAATTTAGGAAACACAAGGTGTGTAAACTGACTCTGAATGAGAAGCATGGTGCCAGTCTGCATCCATTCAAATTCTAACAAGTAAAACATCAGTGGCAAATTGAATTATAGAATGTATGTTGTAATTGTCTGAAGAACTGCGGTGTTGATCACATTTTGTCTCAGTGTGAATCCACCAAAAGATTGAGGTGGCTGAATTCTAGAGGCCTATTTGAGTCCTTGATTCCTAACTACAAGGACACCTTCATTTAAAGGAGTATAATAGAATATGTATAATGACAATAATAGTGAGCCCTTCATACACCATTGTAGGCCATTAGTGGCCAATAGCAGGCACATTAGGCAAGAACACCCCAGAGTAGTAACAAGTTTAACCTGGCACAGGTATTGGCACATAATGACATGATGTTGAGCTTGCTAAAGTGGTGGCTCTTTCTCTAAAATTTTATTTATTTGAATTAACTTTCACTCGTTGAAAAACGGATGCTCGGAAACTTTGCTTTGATTTCCTCTAATGAATGCAGTTGGAATGTACTTTACTCTCATACCCTGCATTTTCCATTGGACTGATGCTATTGTATTGCTGTATTGCTGCACTGCCTAGTGTTTGCAATCATCTAGACGTGGGAGGCCAGATATTCTCCTGAAAATTCAGAATATTCAACATTTTTATGAGATGGAGAAATAAAAGCTATGTTACAGCGCTGAGGCTCTCTTTCAATCAAATTAGGACATAATGGAAAGAAGGTGCACGGATACCTTCACCCTCAGGAGTGTGAAAGTCAATATGTTTGTCAGATTGCCCCTAAACAGAGTCACCCCTGCATCATGAATGATTCCTTGGTCCATATAATGAAGACTCTTTCAGTTGGCTCTTGTTTCTGATTTGACAATTATAGCTGTGCTATTTCTGTGTGGACACTAGAGGTTGTCTCTGCCCCTGTATCATTCAGGAAAAAGATTATTTTTTTTGCTATAGCAAAAAGGTTAATAATCAAAGAAACATGACCCCCTTATTGCCACTTCAGGAAAGGAAAAGTCAACTGAATTGCAGCCAACCTTTTTCTCTCACCTGCTTATTGCTATTCAGAGTCACAGGGTGCTGGAACCGATCCCAGTTTAGTATGGGTCTGAGACAGGGAGACACTCAGATGGGATTATTGCGCACGCACACACACACATACGCACACACAGCTATTTAAACTGACTTTGGGAGCGAAAGTTAATATGGTCACCTAAAGTATTGAACCCAGGACCTTGGCGCGCAAGGAACATCTTACTACCGGCATAGAGAAACCCTGCCTATGTTTTTCTTCCTTTGTGTTTTTCTGTTCATTGGTGAAGTGCGAGCTAATCTGCGCATTATCACCACCCACTGCTAGGTTATATTTTTACAGAGGCGTAATGCATCGCTCCTTGCGGCAGCATGCCATGGCTCTGTCCCCAGGGGGAGCACACAGACGCGTACGTAGCAGTTCTCTTCTCTGCCTGGTGGTGCTATTTACCTAATTTACTAACTAATTTACTAATTTACTTTACTACTAATTTACAGTTGATACCTGGAGCTCAATGGCAGCTTTCAAAATATTTAAAAAAAATGTGTGTGTGGAAATAAAGGAGAATTTGCACATTGTTACATTTTCAATGCTCAATCCCACCACTCTTTATCTTTACTTTTTTCCCAACACCTTTGTTCTTTTAACATTTTTTTATTTTCCAGAAGAAAGCAATTTTTACTGTGGTGTGCCTGTTAGTTCTGTCCTTAAGTGGGAGAAATGTGAAAAGCTAAAATACTAATTTGTAACACACTGTATGAGATGAGTGCAGTACAAATGATTGTCATTACATCATTAGCCATTAGCCAGAAGCAGTGTGACACATACCCATTAACAATATGTAGAAATACCGTCCTTAAATTTTAGCTGTTTTGATCAAAAATCCTTACCGTCTCTGGGCGACAATGAATTCTTCCAAGCTGAATAAGTTATTTTACATATATTTTATTGGATTTGCCAAGTTAGGAATCCAATGTTAGGATGGTATAGACCCTGTCCTAAATTCAAAATAACTGCCAAAAATGTCAGTAGCACTCTTGATAGGTCTGTATGGCAATTAAGATGAGGAAAGTGAACACAGAAATATAATATGATCGACATGCTACGCCCGACTCTGGAGAGGTCTACAAGGAGGCATGGGGCTCTGCCAATGGTCGTACAGATTACAAATGCACTTCATTTTTTTGCTAAGGGGCACTTCCAGACTGAGGTTGCAGATCTGTCATCACACTTGCTTCTCACGCAACCTCACAGAGGTCACCAAAGCTATCTGTAATCTCTGGCTATCTCCTTGTGGCTAAAATTGTACGCCTGTCTTTTTTTGTCCATAATTGCAGTAAGAGCTGAACCTGCAGTGTAAAAGGACTGAACATTCTCAACTTCAATCTGTTTTGGGGGCACAAACATCTTTTTAAATCAAACGGCCTCCACCCAAACATGTTTGGTGGTTAATGGACAGCTTTCTCTTTGTCCTTCCTTCACCACCCATCTGCCCCTTCCCCCTGATGCACTCAGACCACAGCCCTTGGAGCTACCACATTCCTCCAGGCTATCCTCCCCACTTCAAGTCACCAGATCCAAGTCACCTTCCCCCCTACAATTCTCCACCCTATCCCTCTCCCCCCACCTCCCCCCACCTTGTTTTTACTAATGAAATGGAGCAATGGGTAAATACTGGCACTAAACTCAACTTGCAATCTGTTCTAGCTACCCCAAAACCTACTGCACCCCCAAGGCCGAAGCTCCCGCCACAACTCCACTCCACCACCCCCAAGGCTCCAATAAACTGCCATTGACGCATTTTTAGTTAATGATCTAATCATTACTTCATTTCATGTTTTTAACGGAAACGTAAAAAAATACAAAAGGAACAGTGCAACCAATCTCATTGAGACAGCTCCTGCTAACTTTAACTTTATGGATGTATGCAGGTCTGGATTAAGAAGAGGAGGAGGAGTCATTGTTTTATTCAATAATGTATTTCAGGGCAAACAGAAATCATTTGGTGATTTCCCATCTTTTGAATATCTTGTTCCCCCGAGATCTGCATTTAATTATTTACAGGCCACCAATATATTCTCCCAACCTCTTGATGACTTTACAGAACTATTGTCTATTATTTCCTATGATTTGGACCGACTAGTTATAACTAGTGACTTTAATATTCATAATTCTAATGACAACGGTGCTAAAGAACTCTGCTATTTTGGACAAATTTGATCTGTCTCAGCATGTGAAAGGGCCCACTTTGGATTTAATTATCACAAAGGGTCTCAATATCTCTAATGTTTCTGTGATTCCTTATCTGACAATTTCTGTGTTTTCTTTGATATGTCTTTAATTCCAGACATTCATACTAACTCGAATACTGTTAACGGTAGCTATATACAGTAAATGAAAATACTAGTGCACTTCGTCATCCCTATGTTACCACCTCCCGCCTCAAGCTCTGCTAATAATCTTATAAATATCTTAAAACTTGTGAATGTTATAGATGCCATTGCACTTCTTAAGATTAAATCGTTTGCTGGTAAGCAAAAAGCGAGAGAAATGCTGCATCTGTAAATGTCCAGAAAACAGAATTCCGTTAAGGGGAATGCAATTGGCTTACAATTTAGACTTGAAAAGTGTTCGAGAATACTTTTTCTCTAATATCATTACCAAAAACATTGATAATGCACAAACCCTATTTGCATCCGTCGAGAGGCTGACAAATCCCCCAACGCCCTCTGAACTCCTATCCACCCATATATGCAATGAGTTTGCAATCCTTTTTCACTAATAAAATTAAACATATTAGACAAGCCATCAATACTTCTATGTCAAACAAAACAGAAAATATTACATACAGCAATTACATACAGGGGTAATGGGGTAAAATGCTGTCTCAGGAGGTGTCTAACAGAAGAGGCGAGGCATCAAGTGCCATTCTAAACTGATTAACTAATTTCCTGTCTACTAAGATAATTGTCCCCGTGACAGTCAGCTTTGAAAGCAGCATCGAGGCTGCCCATAAATGTGGGGCAGCAACGGAAATGTATCAACAAAGACGGCGTGCTGACCGCACACGTTACTATCGCTATCATAAAAGGTCACGCAAAACTAACTTAGAAGATGCCTTCACTCGAAAGTTATGCCTTCTGAGACACCTGTCTATTACGACAGTGAGGCAACAAGTCAACTGCCTTTCATTTCGAACGGACCCTATGTACATGTACAGATTATTATAGTCATCATTATTATTATTAAATAATATTTTTCAAGAGAATCGGGTAATATACTAGTGAGAGCTAACATAAGCCTAAACACAAGACATTTAAACTACTGTAAAGGCTTTACACTAATGGGTGTCTTGTTTAGCAGATTTTTCTTTCGTTATAACAGCAGCTCATCAAAGTGAAATATATTGTCCCCGATGTATAAGCTCATGTGGTGGATGGACACTGGTGTCACTTGCTGAGGTATAATTTAGTTCCACCAGTAATTTATGCGTAAAAAGATGATGATGAAAATTATTCCTTTGATGTTTAATTCCCGCTCTGAAATTGAGACTGGGCGCCGGATAGTCAAGCCTGGCTGCATGTGACTGCAGCTAATGACATTGGTATATCTAACTAGTGACAAATGACTCTATTTAGCAAACATGCACGACAGCACACGCATACTTTAGCCTTTAGTGTAAAACACTATACATATTATTGGATGTACACACTATTACACACATAAAAATATGCACCCATGTAAAATGTAATAAATCAATCAATTAATGCACACTCTTGACACATTATTTATTGAGATACATTTAATTAATTCAGTTTTTTTAAAGTCATGTACTGTAGAAGAACTGTAACTTAAAGATGTAACTATACCAAAGTAATCATAATTGAATTTACAATTGTAACTGAAATACAAAATGCATAACTTGTAGAATTGCACATAACAAAAATGGTAACCGTATTACAGTTACAAGATACTAAGCTGTATGGAGACAATGCTGGTATACATGAAACGTATGTTTGTAGTTACAGATCATAAACTTGCACGTTCCCATACACTGCTAAAGCTGAATATCCAACTAACCTCATCTAATCCTGTTTCAATTGTGTATTCTCAAAGCCCTTCTCCCGTCATGTTTTGAAAATATTATGGAAAAGTGTGGATGGTCGCAGTGCATTCATATGAATATTTTGCATTTTTGATCTGTGTTGTAAAAAGGCTTTACATTTTTTGGTGTGTTGCATTTTTTCGACAGAATTTCTTTATTTTGTGCTTTTACAGTTAAACGTATTCTAGGTATCATTATTAAAATTTTCTAAATTATCTAAATTATTCTAGTTATAAAATTATAATAAAAAATTGACACTTTTGTCCAAATTGAGTCATGGTTTCTGCTAGGATTTTATCTTGCCGGTCCGGTGTCCCGAATGTATTTTTCCGGACAAATTTGAAAGTTACGATCACGTTTCATAGCAGTTGTTATAAAACCTTGTTTATCCAGTAGGTGGCAGTAGGTGGAAGAAATTGTTGCCGTAAGGCAATATAGAAGTCTATGGCCCAATCTCAAGGCCTAAGCCCTGAACCCTTACAGACTTAATTGACGTTGACGTTGGTTAAGTGATTGAGTGCAAGAGGCTGGCTGAAAAAGGCTGCAAGAGGCTGCAAGAGGCTGCAAGAGGCTGCAAGGGCTTGAAATGGTATAAATAGGAATTGCAACATATGACGTCACGTTTCCTTGACAACGCCAAAACATGTTGAGTACTATTGTAGGTTTGGGACTTTCTATTTCACGTTTTGCACTTCACAGACAAGGCACTTGAGGGACTGACTGCCATATTTGTATGTGTTCCAGGCTCTTGCCTTACAGACTGAATGAGAGGTAATTGTCAAATAATCAATTTACTCTTTTTTTGTCAAAACGGTATCATTAAGGTAAGAAAGACGGAGATTTTCCTGAATGTTGCTGCATGTGTGAATAGTGAAAATCACTAGCAGTGCCTGGAAGGTTGTCCCAGTAATTTACCAGGAACTATGTGTGAAACATAGCAATCCAGTGTTCCGGAACCAAGATTCATTTTTTAAATAGAAGGATATGTGTAAATTTTATTATAGCCTATTTAATACAATTCAAATTGGGCTTAGCGGGAATTATTTTCACCGGACATTATGACCAGAGAGATTTAAATTGGTCAGACTTCAAAAGATTTTTCCGGTCAAAGTCCAGTAATTACCGGATAACGGAAACAGTACAATTATTATTAGGACATAGTATTACAATGAGTATGTAGGGGTTAGGCATCTTGCTCAAGAATGCTTGCAGGTAGGCCAACTCCAGGGCTTGAACCATTACCTTCCTTCTGGGAGGCTCCATAATTATTACACACGCACGCACGCACGCACGCACGCACGCACGCACGCACGCACGCACGCACGCACGCACGCACGCACGCACGC
>JAOEHI010050861.1:0-19940 GCA_025447815.1 Percopsis transmontana | reverse complement strand
CAGCAGCTTAATTCAGAGACACATGAGATGGACAAGGTGGTCACACTTATACTTGGTCCCATTTCCTCCTTTCTTTTCGTATACTGTATATCTTCTACGTGTACTGTATATCTTCCACGTGTTGAACATGTCATATTCAACGGGTTGGTGAACTCCTGCTGTACTGTACGGACCCCGATGATCGCCGCTTGCGGCTATATTTGTAATTGTAATTGTTTGTATTGATTAATAACATTTTAGGCTACATAATGTTTTTATAAATATAACTTCAAAATGAAATAGCCATTCTTCTAACAATAATTTCCTCTCCTGATCCACCCAATTCTGTTCTTGATGCATTCTTGGTTTTCATAGTTTTCTCAATTTTTGACAATAATATGCATAGTGCACAATACAGTGGAGGACATGGATAACCATGATGCTGTCTTTATTTCTTCATAAAAGGTCGGAATATCGGAAACTAAATATTAATGAAAAACCTAATCCACACTACATGACCAAGCCTACAAAACCATTTTACTACAGCAAATTTGTTGTTTACTTTTGACAGATAAATACTTCCCTTTCAATTAAGTAAAGTAAATAAGACTTGTCCTTATCCTTAACTCAACAAAAAACAGAATTGTGTAATCTAACACAAAGATATTGGTTAAATTACTTGGCTGTGTCATTATTAGCCGGGAATGACATACTGTTAGATGGAAGGACATTCTGCAGTATGTTTCAGGATTACCATAAAAAACATCCTCAGTATCTTTTTTCTTTCCAACACTCAAACTTCAAACAAAGTTAGACAAGTTTTTTTAATTATTTAATTAAGTTTTTAATCAATATTTTTTCATGTAAATTGATAAATTCAGCCAACACTTAAATGCAACAACATTTCATAAATTTTGTAATAAAACGGTTAATACTTTCATACATTTTGTACCTACCTTAGATTAGACTCATTCATTGAGACTGGAGTGACATTCATTCATTCAGTGATCTGCTTCAATAGTGGTTTACCCTCCACTGCTTCTTTTTCTTCTTTTCAGCAGAAGGGGTCATCAGCTGTACAGGCGTTTTGGGAACTGGCCTTGATTTGTAGTAGCTACACACAAAATAATAATAATAATAATAATAAGATGCAGGTTGTAATCGCACCAATTTCATTACAATCATATTTTCAAAATATTATATTAAATCTGTAAAACTATAATGCTTCATAAGCAATGGCCAAGGGTATAGTCTGAAACATTAAACAACAACAAAATTTTGGCTTATTGCAAACAAGTATGAATATTTAAAGTTTGCTTTTTACATTATTCAGGATTTGATCAATAACATTACAAAATTCAATTCAATGATAATAACCCATTGAATCATATGAAATCAAGATGAATGACAGAAAACATGGCAAAAATGTACAAATGTTAATAGGTTAAAAATATAACTATAATAACTATCCCTAAAAGTTTACAAATACTAATTAAAAACTAGATCTTTATATATATATGTCATTCTGGATGACGGATGACTTGTCCTGGCTTACAGAGGTTTTTTGTTATCCAAGAAAGACAGGTTGTTATTCAGGAATATTCTTCAGGCACTAACATAACTACTTGTGGAAAACTACAACTTAGCTATCATCATTTTAATGTAATCTTTAATGGTATAATAGTATGTCATGTGACATAACATAATGCATTATGGTCCAAAATGGTCATTGATATGTTATCCAGGAATGACATTAGAGAAATCACAATTTGGAGATAAGTCTTTCTGTCATAAAAATGTAAATAAGATGAGCATTATCACTATATTTGTAGGTATCATTGGAAACATCAATACAATTATGTCCAAGTAGATTTGAAATACTTTTAGTCACATTTTATACAGTTTTGTATTGAGATTGTAAGCTTGGACAGTTACCCGGAATGACATTTGGGACTTCTGAGTGTATTTAAAAATCTATATTTTTTTTAATATTAAGAATATGCTTTGGACACCAGAATTCACACGCCACATCATTGACCCATGTATGTTCTGATGGAAGCAGCACAAATTCACCCAGGATGTAGAGGGGGACCGATCTAGATCTGGTAAATTCTTTAGATCCACACCAGTGATCTTTTTGCTTTGCCTAACAACACTATGAAGCCTGTACTAGCCTTAGTACTAGAGTCAAGTCCAAATCTGAAGGTGTCGTTGCATAATATCACCACCAGATGGAGGCACAACCATCCATGTGTAAGTGTAGACCAATGGTTTCCAAAGTTTTTTAAACCATAGGATTTTCTTTCCCCAAGGCACCCCAAAACTTAAAAACAAAACCAAATAGTTTGCAAAACACCTGTTTAATATTGATATAGTCCTACTGTACTGAATGTTTTGTTCTAAATCATTCAAAATGAACATGAACGGTGAACAATAACAATTGAGAATGACAGATGTTTAATTTAGAAAGTCAACTACACATTCTTATAATGAATAGCCATTATATTGCTAATCTTAGATGTATTCTGTATGTAGGCCTACAGTTTTATAAAAAAAGAAATAGTTAAAATTCATATTTCAAGGTGAATGAGATATAGATAAAAATATATATATACATATATATAACTAACTTAATTCATAATGATTAAATACTTTAGGATTGCTGAAAGGATTACCTGTTACTTAGCCTAATTTGTAAAAACAAACAAAACACACATTTTTTATGCAGTTAGTGGGAGACGTGCGCCTGCTTTTGAGAACAAATTCTCTTGATGCTACTGACTGGCGGTGCCTTCTCTTGCTTTTCATGCAAGTCCGGGACGAGAAGGCCAGCTCACAGACGTAAGATCTTGGGAAGTGTAACAGGACGCTGATGGCACAGTCTGAAAGCAGCCAAAACTTATCCAAACGGATTCCTTTGAACTTAAAGTGCAAGATCTGCCAGTTCCTCCTGGGCTTCGATTGGCAAATTCTTAAGTATTTTGATCGCTAATGAGTGGAAATGATCGTGAATCCAATTGTGGTCTTCGTGTGTATAAAGGAACTCTCTCGCTTAAAGGGACAATCGCAGATTATTGCTACCGACATTACAATGTTGTTTTGGTTTTAATCACGAGAACTCGCCTAACCCCTCCCTCACCTGAAAACTCAGCGCATGAATGTGGTGCTCCATATGGCGTGTATTTAATGATGTGATATTTGCAAGCTCCACATTGCCTAGATACCCACAAATGTGTGAGGAGATGGCACTTACATTTGGAGAAGAAATAAAGCCACCTTTTCATCACAAACGTTTTGTTCGAAAGCTTAGCACTGAAGAGAGCATATGCTCGCCCACAACTTACCCCCTCCCCCAACACACCAGTCAGTTTTCAGTACCAAATATGGGTGATTTCTAGGCTATAAACACAATAGGACAAAATCTGTGATTGTCCCTTTTAGCTTGGACCACGACCTGTTCCTTTTTTATCAGGTTTCAGCTGTCAACTGCACATATAAAGAGAATTAGCGTGAGGTGTTACCCTGGCAAAACAGTCTCACTTACAATGTGTACAACTACAAGTATTACATGGAGCAGATAAGGGATAGGCATCTTGCTCAAGAATGCTTACAGGTAGGCACACTTTGGGCTCTTGACCTTCCGGCTTGGAGTCGCTGGACCACTAGACTATCCTACCCACTTAATAGCTGATTATGTCTGTTTTGATGTGTTTAAAATGTTTGCTTTTTATACATTATTGAAAGGTATTCAACCCACAATTGTGCCATAAAACTCTTTAAGGAGCAGCTATTCTGTTCCGCACTGGCCTGTCGTCGCAGCACCCAGTTTAGCAACCACTGCTGTCAACATCTTTCAAGATTTTGGATTTTAATTCAAACTGGACTACGTTTTTTCACTCCTTAAAGCATTGCTTTTATATAGAGAATATTTATGATATTTATGTGAACCATTTTAGAACAAACAATACTGATAAAAAAACATAATTTCTTCTTGAGCCATACATGTTCTTCCCTTTGTCACCATTGATAAAGTGTTGTATATTATATTGTATGACAATTGGTGTTTTCGAGTTAACCTGCATAATACAGTCCGTTAATAGGAACAGGATTTACTTCACAATACTTTTTGTATCGCTCGTTCAGGGTCTTGTTATAATTAAAGTCAAGAAGTTCTTACTCGTTCTTCAAAATCAGAATCAGAAAAAGCTTTATTGCCAAGTACGTTTTTTCACACATACAAGGAATTTGTTTTGGTGTTGTTGGTGCATGTCAAACATCTTGCCGCATGTGCTCCCTTCCCTATCCATGGGAGTTGGACTCAAGCTACTCAAGTCAATATTAAGTAGGTTAAAAGCTCTGCTCAAAGTAACGTGTTGACAATGTTGGTGATTAACTACTGTATCTTTGTTCTACTGTTGTTGGCAAATGAACGCTGACCATTCAGATGTTGTCTGCATCCAGTGTATGATCTGGCTCGGGACTACAAAATAAATGTAAACCATTATAATGAATAATGAAATTATAAAATTTCTGAATTGCTTTCACAGATCTGTTTACGATGACCAGACTAACGCCCACAAACGCTTCATGGAGAAGCTGGATGCCAGGATACGCAACCATGACCGCGAAATTGAAAAGATGTGCAACTTTCACCACCAAGGGTTTGTGGATGCCATCACAGAGCTCCTCAAAGTCCGTGCTGACGCAGAAAAACTGATGGTAATACACGACAGAAAAATATCTAGAGAGACTGTAAAGGTATCTGTAGGGAAAAAGAGCAGGGAAAGTGGGTTTAAGATTTTGGAAATAAGTAATTGAATAAGAGAGAAAGGGTTGGCGACATGTCAGCAAGTCAACATTGACCTTGACAATGTCCTATGGTGTACAATGAAATCCTTCAGGAAAGACACTGTTCTATTGAGCTTGTGAAGATTATTTTCTATACGGTGATCAGCATAATTTATTTGTTATGAGTGAATAATTTGTTTGTTAATATACTGTTGTGTTTTTGATTTAATTCTCCTCTGGCCCGGAACTATGACTCGGAAGTTGGCCCTGGTTGCTTCTGTGGAAAATGTGGAAAAGTTTTCTGCATTCCTAGTACCGGTAGAAAAGGCTATAAA
The DNA here is from genome assembly GCA_025447815.1 of Percopsis transmontana. Classification (NCBI taxonomy): domain Eukaryota; kingdom Metazoa; phylum Chordata; class Actinopteri; order Percopsiformes; family Percopsidae; genus Percopsis; species Percopsis transmontana. The sequence continues at coordinate 14,838 of JAOEHI010050861.1, read as the reverse complement.
GGCTTGAATCAGGCTGTATAGGATTTGTACTTCCTCCGCGCTGCTGGTAATTGTCAAGAGGGAAAATCTGAAATGCATATTTAGATTGTAGGGGGGGGGGGCAATTCAGTATACTGTCAGTGCTTAACATCCAGAATTCTGTACTTTCATTGTCATTGTGGCGTTGTTGACAAGTGTCCCCCTGTCAGACAATAGTCAAATTAAAGGTCAGTCTAACCACACAGTGTCTTTTTTCCCTCAAGGGCCAAGTGACAGACACCAACCGATGGTTACAGGAGGCTGGGAGAGAGGTACGAACACACATGTGTAATTACACACACACACACACACACACACACACACACACACACACACACACACACACAGACAGTTTGTGTTGTGATAGTCTAGAGGTCTAGGTTTTGGACTCTCAGCCAGAAGGTCGTGGTTTGACCCCTGAGTTGGCCTAACTGTAAGCATCCTTGAGCAAGATGCCTAACCCCTATTTGCTCCATATAATAGCAGCACGTAAAATGACCTGTTTGTGTGCTTGTCAAGTTTAGGTATAGATGTGAATGTTCTTTAACCCTCCTGCTGGCTCCCTCTTTGACCCCCTTTTCTACCTATTCTCTGTCTTTCCACCCCTTTTCTCTCCATGACCCCCCTCTCTCCCCCTCTCATTGTTCCCTCCATCAGGTAATGGCTCAGACAGAGGAGGTGATTCGCTGTAGGGTCCAACAGAGTAACATGGCCACGACGGTGGAGAAACTTCAGCTATGTATACCCGGTAACTAGCCAGGAGCAGCCAACATAATGTGGCCATTATGTTTTTAATTGAATGTAGCTTTGCCATATTCACTAATGGGTCAATGTCTCTGTTTGCAGTGCTGGAAATGTACAGCAAGTTGAAGGAGCAGCTGGAATCCAAACGGTATCTGTCTCACATTTCTCAATTTAACAGCAGTGGTTGTTTCACCACGGAGGATAGACTCCTTAGCCCTTACTTTTACTGTACTGGAAAGTTCTAGATTGTAGCTTTATAATATCTCATGTCCAAATTGCACTCTAAAAAATCTAATGGCCTACCAATATTAAAAATAATAAATAGTGTTATAATAAATGTGAAAGCCTTCACTTGCTTGGGAAGTTCTACAGTATTTAAGCAGGCTGGCTTCTACAACTGCCTCCACAATGTGTTTTACCTTGTGATTTTCACGCTTGACCAGTGCAACAGGTTGTATTTACACGCAGATCTGTAAAAGGGGTGGAGCCAAGTTTACTCAAGACGGGAACAAAATAACCCTTGCTTATTCATTACTCTATAAAGGCCTCTATAAAGGAAGGGGCTATTCACTGGCAAGACAATTGACCCTCAATGTGCCCTTGTTAATAACAAGGCCCCCTCACTGCAACCCTGTCAAGGCATATAGCCAAATTAAGGCAAGTAAGCCTGTGTGTCTCCCCAAATTAATGACAGGGCCTTAACATCGTTAGCAGAAATCAGTTTTATGTATGGCATGTCAGCCACAAACACAAAGAACATGCGTGTTCCTATTATCGCATCACATCATTTTTAAATTTATGCCACTTCTGTTCATGTCTATTGAACACATTTTACACTCGCTGACTGACCAATTAGATTCCTCCTCCAACTGCCGGGAAACCTAATGATGCTCTCTCCACACACTGACCCACTGCTGAACCGTGTGGGATGTGTGGGCACAATATCTCGGATCACAAAGAATGCCCTGTAGACCTTTTAAATGTGGCTATGAATATAATACCCTCAGCATAACAAAATGAGGTAAATGTATTACCTCACCATATGAATGATTATTTAAAATAGGAAATCCACTCTCAAACTGGGTGTTTTGATTTGAATGTGCTATATAAATGATGCTGCCTTGAAGTGATATTGTTTGTAATATTGCAACAACTATTTCTGTCATAATTAAAACACATTCTTAATGTTATGCTTATGCTACGTGGCTCTGTAGGTACTATGCTGCATTGAAAACTATGGAGCAACTGGAAAAGGTCTACATCCCCAGGTAGGTCTTCCTCAGTTGAGAGGAACTACTTTCAGCATCTTCCTCTTGTTTTTGATGCAAATCTGAGGAACACAGTTGGAAAAACAACCCCCAGTGGCCAAATCAAACCCATGACCTTCTGGCTTGGAGTCGGCACACAGAGACTCTCTTGACCTCCCTCCCTGTGATAGTCTAGTGGGCTAGGTGTTGGACTCTAAACCGAAAGGTCGTGGGTTGGAGACCACGAGCTGACCTTTGTAAGCACTTAGGGTAGGATGCCAGACTTTTGCCTACACCTTGCATCTTTAGTTGTAGTTATTGTAAGTCTCTTTGGACAAAAACGCTTACTTAATGATTAATTAACTTCATGTGAGCATGGAATATCACATCTCTGCCTGGAGTCCCCATTGTATGTGTTAATTTTAAAACTCTGTTCTAAACACTTGTCATGTGTAGGGTGAGCCAGTACAGGTTCTGTCAGATCATGGCAGAGAACCTGCCTAGACTGAGAGAGGAGATTAAGGAGATCTCCATGTCAGACCTCAAGGACTTCCTGGAGAGCATCAGAAAGCACTCTGACAAGGTTGGAGAGACAGCCATGAGACAGGTATGGGACAACTGGTTCCATTGTGGATCCAAGTCAAGCTGGGCTGTTGTAATGTAGAGTAGGACAGTATTTTAGTAGGACTGAGTTACTGGGGAGGAGGGAGGGGGTCCTGAGGTTTTATAATCAGGTCTGTACTAGGCTGCGGTTGGTCCAGAGACTGTATGTACATAATCAAGCAGGGCTCAGATACTTTTCAAATGACTCTGTATACACGACCACACACATGCACAAGAAAACACGACATGAACATTATTTTTCCATTGTTATCTGTTGTATTTGAACCATTATGTCTTTGTGTGTGTGTGCGTGTCTGTTCGTCCCTGTAGGCCCAGCAACACAGGACATTTAACAGTGCGGTAGCGAAGCAGGCCGGTACAGGCCACTACACTAAGCCTGTGTACACACTGAACGGAAGAACACACACCCGGACACACAATGGGCTGATGATGGAGGACACAGAGGAGGAGGAGGACGAGGAAGGAGACGAAGAGGTTAGGAAAGAACACGAACACACACATGCGCGCGCGCACACACACACACACACACACACACACACTATATGTACAAATTAATAATATAGTCCATCTTTCCAACAGGTTCTCACAGCTCAAGACCTAGTGGACTTCTCACCTGTGTATAGGTGTTTACACATCTACACTATTCTGGTAGGGGACACACAGAAACACACACACACACACAAACAACGATATGTCATGTTCACGTCTCCTTACAGAATGTACCAGAACCTCTTTTCTTTACAGATTCAGGTACAGAATTCTCGGGATCTGTCCAGTCTATAGATAATTGCTATTTAATACATACACAATGATGATGTAGTAAGTAGTCATGAGACAAATTTTGATATTGGAATAATTGGCGGGGTTCACATGTGGTGTTAAAGTAATGCAAAGAATTAAAGCATCAGAATTGCCTATTTAATGCATGGATATAGAACTTTATAAATAAATAAATGTTTTCTTTGCAGGGTGATCGAGAGACATTTGAAAACTACTACAGGAAACAGAGAAAAAAACAGGCCAGGCTCGTTCTCCAGCCCCAGGCTAACATGGTGAACAACACACACACACACACATACACACACACACACACACACACACACACACACACACACACACACATAAAGAATATTTAAGAGGGACATTGTTAAGTTTGTAAGTACATTTTAAAAACTCATTATAAGATAATTATAGTACACTCTGTCTGCCAGTTGAGCTATTTGTCCTCTAAGCCTGTAAGTAGCCTTTAATATTCTGTGTAGAATAAGTTGATTGCACTGTTATCTAGGTTAATTTGCTTGTTAATTTGCTTGTTCTGTAGTTGTGGTGTCTGAAGTGCAGACATTAGCCAGCCTTTGGAATCCAGCTTTAATTGGCTTAGCTTTGAAACTAGCTTGATTAAATCACACTGACCAACACGGCGACCCCAGCGGCCCTTTCTTCATCATACTCATTCTCCCACACACCCAGGTCATCCGGCCAGGGGGGCGGGAGGGGACTGCTCATCTCTCCCAAGTGGACCTATAGTGTTCTCATTCTATCACCTGGCCATATCCTCTTTTGAATTCCACGCTGTCACGCATCCTGTTAAAGCTTGGGGACTTCCTTCATGAGATGGATATCCTCTTAAGCTTCTTCCCTGAAGATGGGACATCGCTCATGCTCCTTGGTGACTTCAATATCCCCCCAGAGAAGCTGCACTCATCAGACTTTCTTAATTTCTTTTCTTCATTTGACCTCACACTCTCACCTCCTCCTCCATCACCCAAGGCTGGAAATATTCTGGATCTAGTCTTCACCAGATCCTGTCTATCAGTTACCTCTCAGTTTACACTACTCTGTAATATCATCTCACGGATTCTCCTACCACTGCTATGCCAACGACAACCAACTCTACCTCTCATTCCCTCCATCTGACACGCAGATCTTAACTAGAATCTCAAAATGTCTCACTGACATCAGTTCTTGGATGTCTTCGCATCACCTCAAACTCAACCTTGAAAAGACAGATACTCTACCTCCCGGCAAAGTGGACCTGTCCATTACCCTTGAGAACACCACCGTGTCCTCCTGTCCAACGGCAAGACCAAAAGAGTCTCTGAGTTGTCCTGGACAATCAACTGTCCCGCGCAGCCAACATTGCTACAACAACCCGAGCCTGCAGATTCGCCCTCTACAATATCAAAAGGATAAGGCCGTTCCTCACAAATGAAGCAGCACAGCTCCTAGTCCAAGATGTAATAATCTCATGTCTAGACTACTCCAACTCTCTACTCGTCGGATTACCGATCTCTCCTACCAGACCCCTACAACAAATCCAAAATGCAGCACGTCTAGTATTCAACCAACCAAAGTTCTCCCACGTAACCCCCCTCTTCCGAGACCTTCACTGGCTCCCCATCTCAGCCCACATCCGATTCAAGACATTAGTGTTAGCCTTAAAGGCAGCAAAAGGAACTGCCTCGCTCTACCTCCAAGCAATGGTAAGATTCCAAGCCCCAACCAGAGCACTTCAAATATACCACCTAGGCTGGCAGGCTTGCACCTCCGTCGCTACGAGCTGCGTGTAAGAGTCGCGCAACCCAGTCCAGACTCCTGAGATTCCTGCAGTGGTCAGAACAGCAGAGTCACTACCGATCTTCTGCAAGAGACTTAAAACCCACCTCTTCAAAATCTACCTCAGTACCTCGGCCACCGATCTTTCAACCTCCATAGCATCAATCCCACTAACAAAAATCCTCTATAACAATACTTGTTCTTTCCTCCTTTAAAAAAAATTAATAATTCTTCCTTTCGACTCTGTTAGATCAGCTCTCAGAATATTAGGCACTTTGCCGGAATTTAGGCTGCTAGCAATTAATGACTGTTTTGAGGAGAGAATGATAACTTTTAAATGAATGATAATGTTCAAGTAATGTACTAAAAATGCATAAGTGATGTAACCTTATGACATGATGCTGTCCTTATTCTAGGAGAATGTTATTTGCTTGCAAAAACTGGTGGTTAATAAGTTCAACTCGACATATATACTAATTGTAAATCGCTTTCGATAAAAGCGTCTGCTAAATGCTGGAAATGTAAATGTAAATTATTGCATCGGCTGCTATAAACCTTTATGTATACTTATGCTTTGTTTCTCCAGCATGAGACCGTAGAAGGCTACAGAAGATACTTCAATCAAATTGTTGGGTAAACCAGCCTCATACCACACTTTTAATGTCTTTTCCAAAACCCATGGATGAGGTGACGGCCTGGCTCTTGCTCTTCTCCTTCAGTACTACACTTTTAACTAGGAAACCTGTTTCTAACTTTTGCTTCATGGTGTGCGTTTGTTTGTGTATGTGTGTGTTGATGTGGTCAGGTTCTTTGTGGTAGAGGATCACATCCTGAATGCCACGCAGGGCCTGGTGACCAGAGCGTTCACAGACGAGCTCTGGAACATGGCTCTGTCCAAAATCATTGCAGTGCTGCGCACACTCTCTGTAAGCATGCGTAAACACATACACACACAGGTGCGCCTGCACACACTCATACTCCAGGGAGTTGTATACTGTATGCATGTTGTCACCGTATGTATCTCCCTTTTAGTGGTCATTAAGATTTCTCTTGTGAGAAAAGAAGCCACAGAGCTACAGTATGTGTCTAGATTTTCCAGCTGTAGAATAAATTAGTAAAGTAAAAAAGTAAATTAAATCCAAATGTTCCTTGGCAGTATGTCATACAGCTCTGTACAGCTATTTTGATACTTATCATAGTACATGCTGTGTACTACTGTGTGCTGTACCCACACAAACACAACAAAGAGAGAGGTCATTGGGGCTTAATGAGGGACATATTGCAACAATAACATCAGATTAAGGCTGCATAATCCCCACCGCTGGCTCCAGTCAATTGTAAATCACCCAAAGGATTATGCTAACGTTCACCAGATGGCGCTGCACAGCCTGGGGTAAGGAGACTAACAAAGACCCTGGTCTACCCTTTGGCCTTCACCAATCAGCCCCCCGACACACACACACACACCAACCCCTATGCAGGCCATGACGGCAACTCCTCTAAAGTTCTCTACATCTACAGTTATTGTAATTTACTGTACCTTCTGTCACATTTTGAAAGTTTCTTAATTAACCCTCATTGACCCTCATTTCTAGTATTTAGGAGCAGGTAGGGTTAAAGTAAGTACTAGTATTCAGAAGTATCCAGGGTTACAGTAAGTATTGTCAGGGTTTGAACCCAGGACCTTTCAGCTGGGATTTGACCTCCCAGACCACTAGACTATACTGCCCCCCAACAGTTACAAATTAATTTTAAAATGATTCATGGCAGCGCATTAATTCCTACAGAACTACAATATTTGTGCAATGTTGCGACCTATCCAGTAGTGGGGGGGGGGGGGGCCTATTAATCCCACAGTAGGCTGCATAGGAGCTCCACTGAGTTCCTGGGAGTGTATATGTGGTGTATGGCGTGTATGTATTGGATATATGGGTAATGTTGTGTGCACATTTTCATCAGTTTCTGTGTGTGTGTGAATGTGTGTAAACAAAAAGGCAGGAAGGCTGCTGCTCTGTGTCACATCTCAGGCTGTGGCTATTTAAGCCATTGATTTACACACTCCTCCACGTGTTTGTGTGTGTCTCAATGTGTAACGATGCAGCCATGCTGATTTCATAGTCATAAATCTCTTGTCTGTCAGGAAGGGACGGTCAAAACTGAAAGAAGAGCAGTGAAATAATGTGTCTTCCTGTATGTTAGCCTACATGTCACTAGTATTAGTTGTGGTTAATAGGATTTTTATATAGTAATTTATATAACGTTAATCTCCTGTCTTCTTGCAGTCATACTGCGATGACCCAGACCTGGTTTTGGAGTTGAAGAACCTAATTGTGATCTTTGCAGACACTCTACAGGTTGGTGCTTTTAGGAAATAAAGCACTCATGATCTATCCAGAACAGGAACTACACAGTTTCTCGAACACACTCATGTTAGTGTCACACCACAACTCAAGAACTTAACTTAGAAAATATTATTCAAATTAGGAGTGACAGAAAGCACACACACACACAAGTTGAAACCATTGTTTTCATCTGTTTCATTTTCTGTTGTTTTGTTGCCAGTATTTAACATTATTATTTTATTTTATTTTATTTACTTAACATTTATTTAACCTGGAAGGTTTAATAGAAACATGTCTCATTTGCAAGAGAGTCCTGGCCAAGACAGTAGCATCAGACAAACATTCAGGTTGCGGACAATAAAGTATATAATACATAAAATACAGAATAAACAGGTGATATACACCGATCAGCCATAACATTATGACTACCTACCTAATATTGTGTAGGTCCCCCTTTTGCCGCCAAAACAGCCCTGACCCGTCGAGGCATGGACTCCACTAGACCTCTGAAGGCATCTGGCATCAAGACGTTAGCAGCAGATCCTTTTAAGTCCTGTAAGTTGCGAGGTGGGGCCTCCATGGATTGGACTTGTTGGTCCAGCACATCCCACAGATGCTCGATTGGATTGAGATCTGGCAAACTTGGAGGCCATGTCAAAACCTTGAACTTGTTGTTCCTCAAACTATTCCTGAACCATTTTTGCTTTATGGCAGGGCGTATTATCCTGCTGAAAGAGGCCAATGCCATCAGGGAATATCGTTTCCATGAAAGGGTGTACATGGCCTGCACAATGCTTAAGTAGGTGGTACGTGTCAAAGTAACATCCACATGAATGGTAGGACCCAAGGTTTCCCAGCAGAACATTGCCCAAAGCATCACACTGCCTCCGCTGGCTTGCCTCCTTCCCATAGTGCATCCTGGTGCCATGTGTTCCCCAGGTAAGGAGAATGCACCCGCAATGCACAAGCACCCTGCCATCCACGTGATGTAAAAGAAAGCGTAATTCATCACACCAGGCCACCTTCTTCCATTCTGATGCTTGTGCCAGTTGTAGGCACTTTCGGCAGTAGACAGAGGTCAGCATGGGCACTCTGCGGCTACGTAGCCCCATATGCAACAAACTGTGATGCACTGTGTGTTCTGACACCTTTCAATCAGAACCAGCATTTACTTTTTCAGCAATTTGAGCTACAGTAGCTCATCTGTTGGATTGGACCACATAGGCCATCCTTTGCTCCCCACATGCATCAATGAGCCTTGGCCTCCCATGACCCTGTCACCGGTTCACCACTTTTCCTTCCTTTGACCACATTTGAAAGGTACTGACCACTGCAGACCGGGAACACCCCACCCCAGATCTGCAGTTTTGAAGATGATCACTTGCTGCCTAATATATTCCACCCACTGACAGGTGCTATGATAACGAGATTATCAGTTATTCACTTCACCTGTCAGTGCTCATAATGTTATGGCTGATAGGTGTACATAAAATTATGGCATCAAGAATTAAAATGAATATGTGTAATTTCTAAAAGTCTTCAGGGCCTTCAACGTTCGTTAAAGGAATTTCTTTGGACAGTCGATAGCTTCCGACGTTGCAGGAGGTGTAAATAGGGAGGCAATGGAATTATAAATAAATGTAAACCAACGAATGGATCTGCGCAGAGAGAGAAGACCAGTTGACTAAGGAGTACGATTTACAGTGATGCATAAGGGGTTTTCAACCAGTGAGGAACCTCAATGCGCTATAGTACATACTGTCCAACATACATAAACAATGAGATGGGGCATTCATGTATAGCACAGTAGTTAAGCAAGGGCACAAAACATGCAGCAACAATTTCTCGACTTAAATGAGAATTTAAAAGTGGTCATCAATGATGAAACCAAGGTACTTGTAACTAGACACAAGTTCAACTAAAGTACCTTGTGCAGAGGCAGGCTGTCGATGTTTGACCAATCAAGGATGTTTAGTACTGCAAGTTCCGTCTCAGTAGTTCCTGAACCAACAAGATTGCCACTCTTAGAAGCAGGGACTAAAATATTTCAGAAGCCAAAATCGTCCCGGTTCCTCTGGAGAAACCAGGGTTCCAGTGGAAAAGGGTAAAGCTACGCTCTCTTGACAGTAGATTTTAGTGTGACATGATTGTTTCTGTGCTGCGTGCAGGGATATGGCTTCCCAGTGAACAGGCTGTTTGACTTGCTGTTTGAGATCAGAGACCAGTACAACGAAACTCTGCTGAAGAAATGGGCGCTGGTGATCAGGTGGGTGGTGTGTATGGATGTTATTTATCGCGGTTTTATTATCCTAGTCTTTTAATTAAACATGTGCTGTTATCAGTGCATGTATGTTAGGTCATGAGCTATTCACTGCATGAAAACCTCAAAGAACTTCTATTGTTCTTGTATTGTCTTATTTTCAATAGAGAGATCTTTGAGTTGGACAACTACAGCCCTATTCCTGTGGAGACGGAAGAGGAGTACAAGCTGGTAGTCAGCAGGTTTCCATTCCATGATGCAGAGATCGAGAAGGTTGGCCTTTGACACACCCAAAATAAACAGTAGTCTCACTGGGATTAAAATAATGTTGAATGTTTTCAGGATAAAATATTCTGTTTGGTCACTGTAGTTAATGAAACAAAATTATTGTTTTATTGCCCTCCATTATGTTGGTACTTTTGTTAACGTTAACCATCTTGTGAAAAGGCCTTATTAAAAACTAAAATCAGCCATTATTATATAATTTTGAAATTAAGTTATTGCTTAATATTTTAGCTTTTTACTTAGACTATTTCCTAATGTGTATTGATTCACTGCCCAGAGCAACTTTATTCCTAGAAATAATTGCTGGATTTAATTTATTAAAAAATGGACAGAAACTGTAGTGTCTGACAGCATCTGGTCATAATTCAGTCAATTTGTCAACCAGCTAATACTGCTTTTGTGTGTGCATGTGTGTAAACAGCAGGACTTTCCTAAGAAGCTTCCTATGTCCCAGTCAGTTCCCCAGATATACACACAGGTCAAAGAGTTCATCTATGCCAGCCTCAAATTCTCAGAATCCCTACATCGCAGGTAGGTCTCTCTCTCACACACACACACACACACACACACACACACAGATGTGTGTGAATACCTTTGACCCTCCCACTACTCTGGGAATTACAGAGTGTTATAACTACAGTCGTCTTAAATAAAGTTAGCGTTGAGACAGCAGTGTCCCATGCTCGTAGAAACAGTGGTGTAAAGCTTTGTTACTGTACTTAAGTAAAGTTTTTCACTTAGTACTTTCTGAAGTATAAATGTTTGTTTGCATCACTTGTACTACATTAAAAGAAAAAATGTATACTTTTACCGCATTACAATTTTCCCACAAAGTTCATTACTCACTAGTATACGTCATTCCCAGACTATGTTCACAAAAATGACTTTTTCAGATTTATGATTTGTTGCTTGTTTTCTAAAATACGCATTGATAAATTTTCAGGGCGTGGCCAATTATAGTTCTATTGTCTATATCTTCTCTTGTAAAGGTACAATCTTATCCAAACTTGGTTGACACAGTCAGCACAACATTTCTTGGATGCACACCAAATCCGAAAAAGTTAAATTTTCATGAAATTGCGTACAGAGGTACACAGCTGCCACATGTCAATATCTCAAGAACCGCATGATGTAAAAATGTTAAATTTGGTACACTTATACTTTGATCACATTTCCGTAAGTGGCAATTGGTTCGCTCTTAAAAATGGCCTCCAACAGCCAATCAAATTTCAGTAGCCAATATATGCTAGTGTGAATGGCCGAAACTTGACAGGCCAAAACTCATTTATAATGGCACATAGACGCCATGAATGAAATATAAAACAAATCGGCCACAAAGGGGAACTGTTATAAGCACATTTACGTTTTGGCTCATATCTTGGGATCTGCATGGGTCACAACAAAACTACTTTTGTTGTCCGATTCCATCCAAGGTTCCAATTATAATGGAACCATTCATTTCAATTTGTAGCACAGATTTTCTCGCCATTTTCAAAAAACCGAAAGCGAAAGTAAAATGAACTCCTCCCAGGCCATTCATCCGATACTAATGAAATGTGGTGTGTGTCATCTATAGACCATGCTGACAAAAAGTTGTTCAAAGAATTTTGTTTTGACTATCTGTTACAAAGTTACACGTCCATCTGTTTTTAAGGCATGGCCCATAATGACTCTACAGACTACATATTGTGTTGTAAAGCTCCAATATTAACAAAACTTAATATGCAAAATCATGACAACATTTTTTGGAAGCACGCAAAAGTTATTGAAATTCCATCGACAGGGGCCGCTACAACTGACGTGTCAATATCTCAAGAACCGCTTAACCAAAAATGTGAAAATTGGTCTGATTGTTCTTGGTCCCATTTCCTCCTTTCCTTTCCTATACTATATATTTTCCACATGTTGAATATTGGTTAGTAAACAGCTGCAACACTGCAAGGACCCCGTTAATCGCCGCTTGCAGCTATATACTTGTTTTGGCTATATTGTTTTTGTAAGGATTATTAGGGGTCCATGCAGCAAAGCTGGCTTGCCAAAATGTCTGCCAAGCGGCCAATCAAAATTCAGTAGCCAATATTTTCTAGTGTGAATTGTCGTTCTTCATGAAACTTGACAGGCTCATTCATAATGGCACATAGAAGCCATGAATAAAATATGAAATAAATTGGCCAAAAGGGGGCGCACATTTTTGAAAAAATATTTTTTCTTCTGATTCGTTGGAAGCTCCGCTTCCGGCCACGCCCATTTTTGCTCCAAAATTTTTCCACCATTTTCAAAAAACGTGAAAGTAAAACTAATCTATCTCCTCCAAGGCCGTTCATCCGAATCTCACAAAATGTGGTATACGTCATCCCCAGACGATGGTAGCAAAAATTACTTTTTATGATTTTTGATTTGTTGCTCGGTTTAGAAGATAATCAATTTTCAGGGCGTGGCCCATTAAAGTTCTATTGCCTATTGCCTATTCTATTGTCAATATCTCAAGAACCGCTTGGGCTAAATGACGCATGACGTAAAACCTTGAAATTTGGTACACTGATACCTGGCCTCATTTGATCACATTTCCTGAAGCCCCAATTGGCTAGCTCTTCAAAATGGTCACCAATAGCCAATCAAATTTATTGGCTTATTCTTGGTCCCATTTCCAGTATATTTTGCACGTGTTGAACATGTCAAATTCTCTTGGTTGGAAGACAGCTGCAATACTGCTTGGCCCCCGTTAATCCCCGCTTGTGGCTATATTTATTTTCACATCTTTATGCAAAGGTGTGCGCACGATGAGCGAGCATTTGCATTTTGGCACAATTCCAATATAACTAGCTTCTTTCAGACAATATTCTCCCACCTACATTTCCAGTAAAGTGAAAACCTACTGCTAATGCAACCCAGTCCTTCAAAAGATAGTTTTAGAATACTGTGTAAAGGTTTCATCCCCTTTGTAGTTACAAGGCTAAACTACCATTCCAACAAACATGATTTGTTGATGTACTTCATTAATAAGGACAAACCTTGTCCACAAGCTCCAACAGCTTTGTTGAGACTTTCCACTAAAGCATTCAGAACAGCTGCCTTGTCATCCTTCTGGATGGCCTCTGTCTAGTCCAGAGGCCAGAGGCTTGAAGCTGTGTGTTTTTCCACAGTTCCACAGAGATTGACGACATGCTGCGCAAATCCACCAACCTGCTGCTCACCAGAACACTTAGCAGCTGTCTGCAAAACCTCATCAAGAAACCTCACATTGGACTGACTGAGGTAGTAATACTATTTATGAAATAACTGTGTATGTCAGGAGTTGTTGACTAACAAAAGCACTCAGCTGTTGTCTACAAATAAAAACATAAAATAAAGAATACAATGCCAATATCAAAGGCATGCTCTAAGACCCATTGTTGACCTAATAGTTAGGCCTTTTAAATACTACAGTATGTCTATACTAAATAAGTGGTATATGTAGCATCGATTTAAAATATTTCTCATACTAGTTTGAGAAAGAGTTTTGTATTAGTCATTAATCACAGTAGGGGCTTTAACATTCCTAAATTTACATGTTGGTGTGTTTGTAGCTGGTGCAGATTATCATTAACACCACCCACCTGGAGCAGGCCTGCCGCTACTTGGAGGAGTTCATAACAAACATCACCAATGTCTCTCCAGAGACTGTGCACACAACTAGGCTGTATGGCCTGTCCACATTTAAGGTAGCACACACACATATACAGACAAGTTAACCATGATGATGATATGATCATATTTCTAAAAATAATGCATGATATAAACCAGTTAAACAATACAACAATAATCAATAATCAGTCCCTCACAATCACAAAACAACACAGTCTCTGAGTGTGTACAGTATGTATATCCAGGACGCCCGTCATGCTGCAGAAGGAGAGATCTATACCAAACTCAACCAGAAGATTGATGAGTTCATCCAGCTGGCGGACTACGAGTGGGGCATGGCCGAATCTGATGGCCGGGCCTCTGGATACCTCATGGACCTCATTAACTTCCTGCGTTCCACCTTCCAGGTGTTCACACACCTGCCGGTGAGTGGGGAATTATGGGATATAGTTGTTTTTTATATTAATATATACAGTGTGTGTACACACAATGGGGTCCAAAAGTGACCACATTGAAAATCTTACGTAAACCTAAAAATTAAGATAAAGTTTGAGGATTCAGAAACATTTTAATACACAACATACAAGAACTACTTGAAGACCAAGGAGTCCTGACTGTCATGGACTTTCCTCCACAGTCACCTGACCTCAACCCCATTTAACATTTAGGGGGGCACTGAGACTGAGAAAGAAACGCATTCTGTGACATCACACAAAGCTCTTTGGAACATTGTCAAATCCTGATAACATGGGTCATCAGGTTTTGCACACAACTTGTGGAGTGCCATGCTCGAGTGCATGCTGTCAATAAAGCAAAAGGACGACATACCAAATACTAAGATATTCTGATATTCATGTACATTTTTCAATGATTTAACTTTTCACTCAAATTGTTGAGCTTATATTATCATTTGTAATGGAAATAATAGTATTACAATTGAAAGAAATGCAAACTAGAAGTATCTAGTGGTCTCAGACTTTTGGCTCCCACTGTATGCATGTATGTGTGTGTGTATATATGTATATATATATATATATATATATATATATATATATATATATATATATAAATAAAAACTGAGTGTATTGGGGTGCGTGGCAGAGTAAGATTACACAAATATAATTTAAACCCGCTCTCC
>JAOEHI010050860.1:3965-13982 GCA_025447815.1 Percopsis transmontana | reverse complement strand
AGTTTGTGTGTATTTTCTTAATCTGTAATGCTGTCCTCTCCAGACTCGACCAGAGAGGGGCGAGGCCCGCTGCCCGACCTACTGCCCCAGAACGAGCACCCGGACTGGGCCGCTCATCACCAAAGAGCCCCCGGGGGGGAGCCCGTGCACGCGGAGGATATCCGGAGAGTCGGGGGTCAGCTGAGAGCCATCGGAGACCAAATGGAGGCCACCGTGCGTCTCAGAGCGGTGGGTCACTATACCACCGTTAGTATGACGGGGTGGGAGGAGACATGCACAAGAGTGCCCTGATTCATCTCCCTGTTCGGACTACATTTGGCAAACCTGAATACAGCAGAGCATGAATATAGTCTTAGGTAGGGCTGGGTATTGGCAAGGACCTCACGATACATGGGTCACGATACATGGGTCACGATACCATACGTGTCACGGTACATGGGTCACGATACCATACATGTCACGGTACATGGGTCACGATACCATACGTGTCACGATACATGGGTCACGATACAATGCGTGTCACGATACATGGGTCACGATACAATGCGTGTCACGGTACATGGGTCACGATACCATACGTGTCACGATACGTGGGTCACGATACGATGTGTGTCACGATACATATCACGATGCGATACGTGTCACGATACATATCACGATACGATGCGTGTCACGATACATATCACGATACGATGCGTGTCATGTTACGTGGGTCACGATACGATGTGTGTCACGATACATATCACGATGCGATACGTATCACGATACGATACATGGGTCACAATACGATACATATCACGATACGATGCGTGTCATGTTACGTGGGTCACGATACGATGCGTGTCACGATACATATCACGATGCGATACGTGTCACGATACAATGCGTGTCACAATACGATACATATCACGATACGATGCGTGTCACGATACATATCACGATACGATGCGTGTCACGATACATATCACGATGCGATACGTATCACGATACGATACATGGGTCACGATACCATACGTGTCACAATACATGGGTCACGATACCATACCATGTGTGCATGAGCCAAGGGTTAAATCAAATAGATTCCTGTGTGTGTGTGTGTGTGTGTGATGTGGTGTGTGCGTGTTGTGGGTTTACTGTGGTGTCAACCTTCCTTCCGTCCTTCCTTCCTTCCTTCCTTCTTTCCTTCCTCTTTACTTGCTCCTCCTCGGCTTGCGTGTCTCTGTCTCATTTGTCGCATCCTGTTTGCTCCTTCCACACACACACACACACACACGGTCCGACCGGTTCAGTTAATTTACTCCTGCCTGATGTCACCAGCGTTAGATCATGTAGCCAATCACGTCGGCTCATTTGATGGTCACATGGTCAGCACTTGTGCCTTGAATAGCCACACCTGCTGTCCATGTTCTGCAGTGATGGAATTTTGTGTTCTGCTCTTCCTCTTTCCTCTCTTTATGTTTTATCCTTCCTGTGTTTCAAGACAAGCCGTTTCCCACTTGAGGCCCGGACTACGGTTGGCTGACCTGAATGTCTTGTCTCTCTCCCAGCAGGCTGCCCCCCAGTGGCAGGAGTGGAGAGGTGTATGCCGCGGGCTCTTCAACTTCATCGCCCAGACACTGCACACGCTCTACAGGCTCAGATAGGTCCTCCCCGGCCCAGCAGCCGATGCCCACAGTCGGGGGGGGGGGGCGGCCTCTTATTGGCGGTCGAGTCGCCATGCCGTTGTACGGTGGAGCCCCACGGACCAGGCTTGTGTTGGACCTTTGCTTCAGAGCAGAATGATGAAGGGAGGTGCAGGCGCCCCCCTCTCTGATGGATTAGGGTGTGTCTATATGCCTGTCTGTCTGCCTGCCTGTCTGTATACCTGTCTGTCTGTCTACCTGCCTCTCTGTTTGTATACCTGTCTGCCTTACTGTCTGTCTGTATTTCTGCCTGCCTGTCTGTCTGCCTGTCTGTCTGTATACCTGTCTGTCTGTCTGCCTGTCTGTCTGTATACCTGTCTGTCTGTCTACCTGTCTGTCTGTCTGTATGTCTGTCTGTATACCTGTCTGTCTACCTGCCTCTCTGTCTGTATTCCTGTCTGCCTGCCTGTCTGTCTGTCTGTCTGTCTGTATACCTGTCTGTCTGTCTGCCTGCCTGTCTGTCTGTCTTTCTGCCTGTCTGTCTGCCTGTCTGTATACCTGTCTGTCTGTCTGTCTGTCTGCCTGCCTGTCTGCCTGTCTGTCTGTATACCTGTCTGTCTGTCTGCCTGCCTGTCTGTCTGGCAGATGGGGGTTGTTTTCTTTCTGTATATTTTGTAAATGTGTTTCTCGGCCTCTGGGACGTGCAGCTCCTTATGTAACAGGTCACGTGTGCGTGTGTGCTCGCATCACGCCACACACGGCGCGTCGAGTGTCTGCGGATAATTCTTAAGAGTGCGCTTGTTTCATTCTGCACTGGTTGTTACCAGAGGGGTGGAGATTAACGCTTCAACTGAAGTGACTCGCAACGGCTTCCCAAAGGACCGCTCATTCTTTGTGCCACTGGGAAGCAGCCCTACAGACTCCTCCCGTCTGGTGCTGAATGCTGTTTAAAACAAGCACTTGTGATGGTTTGCGTGAGCCGAGCACAGCCCTGGCCTGTTCCTAAACCTCAAGCTGTGAAACTCTGTGCTGTCACCCAATTGTAAAGAAAGGCCGTGTTCGGCCACGCAGGCCTCTCTTGCAATCACAAGTCATCTCAATTGTTGCACAATGTGCCTTTTTGTGAAGCCCAGTTGATCTGTTGAGGCCTCAATACCATTACTATGACAACTGACCACACACACACACACACACACATATGACAACAGACAAAGATGCACTAATTCAATTCATATTAGCAAGACATTCCTCATGTCATCAAAACTTGACATGCAATCGTTGTCACTGCTGAAAATGTTGGGAATAATAGTTTGGATTGGCTAACAGGCTGTAGGGTTCTAGCCAATCAGAAACAACATGTAGCCAATACTGTATGTGCTGCTAAAGCCTAACATGCACGCACACACACACACACACACACACACACGTGTTTAGGAATCTGCCACTGTACATTCTTCTACAAATTATTTTGCCAGTGTTGAGAGCGGTTCGGGGCTGAAGTCAGTGTTCTACTGTAGCTACTTTATCATTTGTATATATTTTTGAAAAGTAAATCTAAATAATGGAGACATTGAAAGGTTCTTATCAAAATAGCAGCTCACTGTGATTTGGAGAGCATTTTTTGTTATTATTTTGGAAAGACTGCCTAGACAACTGTAAAGTGAATTTAATTTTAATTCACTCAAATCCAGTGGATTTGAGATTAGAGCAATCAAAGCAATACTGAACTGTTGCTTAACCATCAACTCTGTCCCCATACGGACGTCGTTCATGGATCAGTATTTTCATCTGCCATTGACTGTTATACTTCTAACAAAGCTGGTCTGTGTCTACTGGTAGTATGTATTCAACTGTCTCTATTGGTACTGTGTTTTCTTAAGCTACTTTACAGTTTGTAGAGTAATTTGGGATATATTTTCGTTTTTGATTAAAACTTAAAATATACCTACAGCTCCAACTGAAGTAACTTTAGAACATACACTACCAGCAGAGATGGGGATCTGCTCTGCAGAAGTATGAGAAAAGGTGGAAATCAATGTCAGATGAACCAGTAACGGAAACGAGGGTTCGTTTATACTACAGAGTTGAGGGTTTGACAAAACTTCTATTATGCTTTAAGGATCTGGATCTTTTTCATGAAATGTATCAGTGATGATGAATGACCACCCAGCTGTTTTGATCACCCATACTGTTTTGGAGAAAAAAAAAGGTTATTTGCTCATTGTATGCATAATATATTTTCAAAAAGTTGTAGCTTGTTTTGGATTTGTTGGAGTTATTTTTTCCACTTTCATATGATTAATTTATTTTTTTCCTTTGCATTCCTGTTTAAATCAATGAATGAAGGTGTACCTCAAGTACAAACCCGCTAATTTGTCATATTAAATAAAACTAAAGGAGCATATTTATGTTACAATACGCAACAAAATTGCATGCATCCGTTTGTGTAGCAATAAAATATTTCCAATGAAACAATTAACATTAATGGTCCCCTATCGCATTGTTTTGACTGAAGGTACCTGAAATCTGTCTAACATAGACACGATAAAAATGGGCACACTCGAGGAGAGAAAATGCTGTCTTAAATGACAGTTGGAAATTGGAATGGGGCCTTTAATTTTGGGGAATCAAAACTTTTTATTGCTTAAAATATGAGATAGAGTAGTCTACAGTATATAATCTAAAATGCTACAATAAAAATTAATTATTAAGACTATTTCAGTAAGTTTACCATCTCAGTTTGACAGGAGACACAGTTGAAGATGCCCTGTGTGAAACTTATAACTGCGCCTAAATAAAAAAAAAGAAAAGAAAAAGAAATAACATTTCTAGTAGCTCAAGCCCTAGAAATGTAATAGGAACTGAAAACAGAATTACAAGAAAGATGTGAAAGATAACATACACGTCTTCGGTAGAGGGAGAATGCATTCAATTCTGTTGCGTATTGAAGGTTAAAGTATAAAGGTTCACCACAGAAGTGTGGTGGCTTGGTATGCAAAACTCGAATGCTCCTTCCACCTTCAACATCCTAATGTGACTGAACTGAGCATTTCCATTTATTTTTTTTACGTCAAATTTGTCTTTGTGTGCTGTGGTCCTGCCTGCCTCCCTGGGTGGCTAATGTTGAACAACACTGCCGTGTTTTGGCAGTTGGTGCCACCCGGGGAGTACTTTATGGTACTGTAAGGACTACTCTTCAAATGAAATGTTGTATTTATATTTATTTTGAGACACCCGTGTTTGTGACCCCATTACCCCCAATGGCCCTGTAGCCCGGAAAAGGGAAGCATTACGTTTTTTTTGCGAGGATGTTCTGGGTCTGCAGTTCGGCCACATCACACCACTTCCACCCGCGGTTATAGGCACTGTAGCCGGCTTGTTGTCCAGTCCCAGTGACGGCTCACAGACACGCAGGAGAAAGCAGCGTCGACACAAATCGACACAAGTCTTGTATTTGTGGTCATTTGTCGCGACGTCAGCCGCTTCCAAAACCAATGTTTTACTTTTGTCAACAGGGAAAGGTTAATAGCTAGACCAACTGCAGTAGGGGAATTATCCCTGGTACAGGCAGGCGGGTGAGCTAGCTAAGTTGAACGGTCACTTCATGTGAAAAGCCTCACAACTTCCTGTGGTAGAAGACACGACACCCACTTTGTGAGGTTCTCATGATTGCGGTGGGGGCGTCTTTAACCCTTTTTAAGCCCCAGCTTCCGTCCTGCCAGCAATTGTTCAATCTCAGACGCATGCAGTGTACATTTGCGGGGTTTCAGCTTATTTTCTACTGTGAACTTTTCTCAGATAAATTTTGTACATTCTTTCCTTTTTTTACATAATAAAGATGAGAAACTTAGTCATTTCTTTGTTCCTTGTTGTCATTCAGCCCTAATATAGTTTAGTGTGTGTTTAGTGTGTGTGTTTAGTGTGTGTGTTTGTGTAAAAATATGACCCTTTATTTAAAGAAAATGTACGACCCCTTGCTCATGCCCACCTCCTAGTCGGTCAACAAGACAACATCTGGACCCGATATCCTCACCGACTGTCACTCACAGGACGAGTTTTACTCAAGGTTGATCTTGGGCAGATTGATCCCAGGGAGAGAGAAAGAAGAAGCAACAGAACAAGGGAAGAGCACAATAAATGGCAAAAGACAGACTGTGTAGTCAGCATGTAGACTGTTGATAGTGTGTGTGTGTTTGCAAGAGAGAGCGAGAGAATGAGTGTGTTTGTGCGCAGGTGAGTTGACTGATAAGGTTTATGTTTAATCCAATGACTTGAAGAGGCATTTCATAGTTAATCTCTATCCCTAATCCCAGACCACAGCAGAAAGTCAGAGTGCAATGTGTGATCACGTCCCAGCATTCCCACACATGTCCTGCAATCCCCCCCCCCCACACTTGCCTCCAGGGTGCCGAGCAAATAGGACAACGCGGGGCGTGTGTGTGCAGTCAACAGAGATAATCCTTCACAGTAACCGGCGGCGAGATGTTCCCGCTCACACACCAGCGGCTGATCTCCTTATTTGGAAGCAACGGGGAGTTTTTGTTGTTTTTGTTGTCACTCCATTCACCCAGGGTCATTTGCATGCCAACCACGCCCCTGCCGCTGCCGGTGGCGTGATTTGGTACCGTGTGCCCATGTTTGGTCTGGCTGTGAGAAGGTCACGTGAGCGGGGGTGAAAGACTTCCTGACTCAGCCCTGCTGACTCACCTTGAGGCTGCGTGCTCAACAACCCTCTTGTCAGGTCATACTACTGCCAGGCCCCAGGAGCACAAGAAATCATATGCAGACATTTATATCCATTCTGCTTACTTAACTTGACACTTCTGGGCTTACATCCTTTTTTTGAAACAGCTTTTATTAGAAAACATACAAACAGCGAGTGTGTGCGTGCGTGTGTGCGTGCATGCGTGTCAGAGGATGGAAGGGAGAGCACATTCAACAAAGACAAATAAAAAATAAAAAACAAAACGTACATGGAGAACATTCTGGAGAACGCAATGACAAACAGTCTAACGCAGAAAGGAAGAGCATGTGTGTGTGTGTGTTGTGAAATGGTCCCGGGCCGAGTTCCTCTACTGGGATCCAAAGTAGTCCACCACTCCACTGCCTTTACGACCATCGAAGAAGAAGAAGTTCCTGTGTGGGGGGTCTCGTTGAGAGAGCGCCTGGGGGGCAACACAACAACACCATTACAATAGTCGTTTATGCAGCATGTGGGGTTATACAGGTTTCGCCCAGCAAGGCAATTGCTGACGGTGTCATTATCGCCATGGAGACGGCAGGTTGGCTTTGTGCCAGCTAAAAAAAAAAACAACAACTGTTGAACTTGAATTAACACACACACACACACACACACACAAATAGTGTGGTATGCTGGTTCAGTCTGCAAACAATATCAGCCTCTGAGCTAGATCATTGAGAGGTTCAAGTATGCATCCAACCCCCCCCCAAACTGTGGCGCCCCTGGCAGGAGCATATTTAAGTACTTTGATTTATCATGACATGTATTATTTATTATGATGCATGACATTTATTCTCCACAGATTTGATTCTAATCTATGTAGAACAAAAGGTCATAGGTAAAGCTCCCGTGTTCCACATGCTAATACTAGGTAGTATGCGGTACATATGAAGGCATTCACTTGAGTAACTTCCACAAAGAGTCTCTCACCTTGACAACTTCCTGTCCCAAGACTCCGCCTACCACAGCACACACTGGGACCATCTCAGAGAAGCAGTGACTAGGGACAAGGAACAACACACTAATGTTTACTGCCTTGCTCTAGAGCAGAGGTGGCAGGCCCCAAAAGGGCTCGGGAAGTTTGAAAACCAGGGTCAGGGTGTGTCTCGATACAGCCAAGTATCGAAGACACGGGGCAGACGGGCGGTACCTGACAAAGTCGTCGGGCAGCAGGTCGTAGCCCAACCCTCTGGCCTCCAGGACATCGTCGCGGATCTGGCTCAGCAGCTGGCTGTCCTCTGCAAAGGATTGTGGGTCGGGGTCACGACCCTTGTCCGTGCGGTATTTCAACAGAACTGTGGAGACAGAAAGAGGGAGAAATGAGAGAATGAGACATTGTAAACGAGACATGGGGTGTCCCCAAATAAGAATTTACATCGTCGAATCTGATTCGTCAACTCTTGCTAATATATTACAATTCAGAAACCGCAATCATAACAATAAAGACTATAAACACTGGCTTAACTGCGGCTACTATAGCTACACAAGGCAGGGTCTTGTCTCGTACATAATCCCACGGGAATGGGTGGAAGGACTGACTGACTAAATAAATAAATTATAATCTAGTGATAATTATCAATGGGAGTGCCACCATCTTGTTCAGGAGCGGCCCGAGCGGCAGAAACCTCAGGCTAGTAGCATGCCTTGTAATGATAACGCAATCTCGTTAACATTAATACAACGGTTAAATGTTAACTTAATATAGTCATATCCAAGGTTTGCAGCAATACTTTACCATGCGTTTTCTTAATTCTGTAGATTTTGTGGCCTTTATCAAAATCTTTTACTGGCTCCTGTAGAATGTAAACATTCGCTATTGTCATGTGACATCAGTCATCCCAAAGAGCCAATCGTCTGCTTTATAATGAGCGATCGGGAAACCTATTAAGCCGTGTGGTTGCACTGAGCTAGTGCATGTGTAGTATAACCTGTGGGGGGGAAAAAAGCTTTTTCAAACCTGATTTTAGAGCAAAGTCAACAAACCTTTGAAAGTTTTTTTTATCTGATTTGACTAGGGATTCTATACAGTTTTTATGTCCCGGTGACCATTGAAAAAGCAGTTAGGGCTCTGTCCCCATTCATTTAGATAGGGGCCTGGTCTTGTTAGCCCGAAATAACTGCCCACAGGTGTTACCAAGATGGCTGCGGAGTAGCCTCTCTCTCCTATTATGTCCCTGGTAAAAGAACGGGAGGAGAGAGAGAAAGAGGAAGAAAAACGGCAGTTGAGAGACTGGAAACAATCACAAAACAAGCGAGTGTTTTTTTCCACACAAAGCATTGCGCTATTACCACTTCTAATTTCAACATGAGCCTGAATCAAACAATTAATCCACACAGTGCCTTCTAGGGTGAGATGACATCACACGGAAAAACGAGAGCGTGTGTGTATGCTCCGCCACGCCTGTATGCCTCACACACACATACACAGACAATGTACACACATAAACACACACACACACACAGTGTGGCACTTTCCATACTACCTCAGAGTGTATTGGAACATTTTAGTATTACAATATTGTCGGTGCTAAGCAAGACAAACACGATAGTACTTTTCAAATCACAGGATGTGACCTTAGATTCCTTTTTCCAGGCGTCCTCTTACACATGCACACTCAACAAACAAACAGGTGCACACACCGGAAAATAGCACATTCCAAGAGAGGGACTCGTATGTTAATTTCTTAATGTACAGCTGTCTTTTGCGGTCACTGACATTTTTGAGCACGTCTCCTTGCGTTTCACTTTACAGCTGTCACACACACACACACACACACACACACACTTAACCCCCATATTTCCGGTTCGTCCATTAACCAAAACCACAGCAGGAAGCCTTGTCCTCCCACTGCCTTTTCCACTACCCCCCCCCGGCACTCACTCACACACAAACCACACCCATTCATGCCACACAGTACCAACACATCCACCCGGGTCATGAATCATTTCATCATTCCCCCTCGACACGTTGACACGATAGCAGTCAGTCGCTGGCCATCACGCAGCCGATGGCCGTGGGCTCACCGCCTACGGTTGAGCAGCCGTGGCGTTGGTGTGCATTCTGACAGACCGAGCCACCAAGGTCTGACGCGACGGCGTTGGAGCGCTCATAAATGTCACCTTGTCATGTGAACATGTGCATGCAACGGACCAGGCCCAGGCCTCTGGCAGCCTGCCCAGTTAAATGATCGTTTCAAAAGAATTTCAAACCACGCCCCCCTTTAGTTCTAATTTACAGTGCCAACACCCCCCCCCGTCACCCCCTGACTGGTGACTCGTCATGACAGGAAGCCGCGGTAGCCACGACAACAAGCACTTCCTCGTCGGTGTCCACGACAACAGAGATATCTCCAAATATAGATACAGAGCGCAGAAATGATAGGACAGCCTCCCCATCGGCAGCAACACACGAGGTACACTTCCCCTCGGATATCACCCTGATCTCAATTAGACAAGCGAAGGGGGTCTGAGTCTACCGAGGTGTCTAACCCCCCCTTTGTGGTCATCACTGCCCGCGCCTGATGCTCAGTTCTCTGGAACACTGGGTAGATTAGCAGACAACCGGAACATGCCACCGTGGCCCCCGATTGTTGCAATTATATTGTATTCACGACATCGAAGATGGCTAGAACTCTAAACTGAACTGCTGGGAGA
>JAOEHI010050859.1:36274-51014 GCA_025447815.1 Percopsis transmontana | reverse complement strand
ACACACACACACACACACACACACACACACACACACACACACACACACACACACACACACACACATATACACACACATATACACACGCATATATACTGTACATAAAAGAAACCAAGAAAAATACACATCACTTTCTCTCTTACTCACACCCACACACAGATATAAACAAACACTTTCAATGTGCACACAAACAAAGCTGAAAATACTGTACATGCGCACACACACACACACACACACGGCATACAAGCTGGGGTCGGGGTGGGTAAGAGTTAGCTTTGAAGCCTCAGTCTCTCTGTAAACTGCTGATATTCTTAGAAATGTTTTCATATCTGTGTGTGTGTGTGTGTGTGTGTGTGTGTGTGTGTGCACCAACTAGCTAACATTTATGCGCTTATTTTTGTTTCTAACACAAAGAAGCTTTCAGGAAGTAATATAAACTGTTTCCCAGGGATGTTATGGAGTGTTAATTGTCTCCTAAAAGTAGCTTAAGTGTATGGTCTTTCAAACAAGAGTCATTGAGAGAAGCCACCACAGATATTTGGGGTTTGTGGAATGAGAGCAACAAGTAGAGTGACGCCTTGAGTGGATGAGAGATCACAGTGGAAACAAAGAGAGAGAGAGTGAGAGAGAGAGATAATTAATGAGAAGCAATCCCGCACGGAGTGACGCGAGGCAAAACTAAAAGCTGAAGACTGGCAACGCTAAACCAGGCCGAGAGCGACGGAGAGGACGTTAGATTTATGAGACAAGTGCCGGGGTGGGGTGGAGGTATCCAATATTTCCCATCTGAGTCAGCCCCCCCACCGCAAACCAGACTGAAATGAGAAACACAAACAGTCGCGCCGTGGGCCACAAACTGTACAATGACACTCGATTTGTAAGTCTGCAGCTTATCAAGCCCAACTCTCCCCTCTTCTTCTTTGTGTATTTACTGTCAGTAAATGGTCAGGAACGATGGAAAAGGGTCAGGCTCAGGAAATTAGCAAATCTTTGATCACTGTTGGGGTCCCCCCCTCCTCCCCACTGCTCCAGGCTACATATGGAAGCGGGCCCGTGTGTTTGCACACACACACACACATACAGTACCCACACATAGTGTACACACCCTTCAACTCCACCCTCGGAGGCAGACAAAGCATTTGACTCTGATTAACATTCTCTTTTGTGTCCACTTTGACCACTTTGGTAATTGTTACTTTGCCAACACTCAATATAACAAGTCCTTAACACAATACATACACAACACATATGCTACAGAGCTAGATAAAATGGTTAAGTAACAGGTTAGCAAATACATACTTAACATATGAGTGAGGAAAAGAGGATCCAATCCATTTAGATAAATATATATTGATTGTTTCAGACGCGAGTCCTGCTGTGGATAATCAGCTCAGTTGGTTATTGGCTCAGCCAGTCACCAAGGTGATGTCATCTTGGCTGCTAGAGGTCAGAGCCAGGTAATGGACAAGACATTGTGGTGCGTAGCACAGAAAAAGTAATAGAAAGGTACAGCCTAAACAGAGCCCTTCTGATAAGACACTCAGCAGAGGATCAATGAAAAAGTATATTTATTGATTCCATGTCGTTAGTAGGAGGACCAAAGCTCCAAGAGACTGTGGATAGCGATAGCTTAAAGGTCCACCGAAATCTATCCACCCAGCCAATAGCTTACGTAATAAACTGTTTATGGTATAAGTATAAATACAATCCCGTCTAACTTGCAGGGCTGCCTGCCTCCTGGGAAAGTAGGAACAGAGTGTTTTGTTTGTGAAGTGATTCCTGAGGAACCTGCTCGATAGCATCTCCGTTTCACTGCAACACATCACCCTAGCAAACCCTAATTTACTCAACATGTCTCGGTGTCTCTCGCCCGTGGTCCTCCCTGGCTTGGTGTATCCAGATGAAGGTGATGGAGGCGCTGAGACGCAGAGCAGACATCCCCTCGCCGGCCCAGAATATATGACGTGTTGGGAGAACGTTTATGCTCTACTTATCTTCTCTGTCCTCGTCTCTGAAACAGAGGACGGAGGGTGGGAACTGGAATTCACTGTCAAGCACGATTCCTTCCCTCTGGGTATCTGTGGGAATCATTGTCAGTCACACTTCGTCCAACACAACAACGTGCACACACACACACACACACACACACACACACACAGCGACACTAGCACATATGTATTTTTTATCCATAACACACTCTCTTATATTGCTTATCAACCTACCCCTAAAGCTGTGTGTAAGCGTGTGTGATTATCAAGGTCCTGAAGGAAAAAAATCCTAATCAGTTATTTGCGCCAATTATGCTAATACTACCACAGCTGGTTTAGTACATAGGTAGAGCAATTACCTGTTTAGAACATTTACATTCATGACCTTGTTTGTCCATTTATGAATTTAAAAATGTGTTATGGGCAGGGTGTTGTAAGCTAAACACAACAAACCTAACACCATGTTGTGCACTGCGCACACATTGTGTTAGTGTGTGCAGGAACTCGGTTGTACTCGGTTATTTTGCTCTGCCTCCCTTTGGCCAAAAAAATACACAATGCCCCTTTTAATACAGCATGTTGAGACAAATCACCTATGCACATTTGCACGTATACACATATACGTGCAGAGGCACATGCATATACACCCTCCCCTCACACACTTGCTTGCATATAGGCATACACATTATGCTTAACTGAGAAACACTCCACACACACACACACACACACACACACACACACACACACACACACACACACACACCCTACTTTAAGGTTGTCTCAAGGGCTTCCCTTAAATTTGTCTGCAGGCTCTTTGGTACTGGGATGAGCGAATGTCTTTCTCTGCTGTGCTGACATGCATATTCATTAGATTACCATCTGACTTTCTTCCTGCTGTCCACTCCATACACACATGGGAAAAAGAGAGAGAGAGCGAGTGAAGCCGAGGACTGACTTTGAGGTTCATCCTCAACACTAATTAATGGCACTTTAACACACATAATCATATAGGAGTGAATTTGAATCATTGAGGGCAAACAAGTCCCAAACCCCCCCACCCCCCACCCACACAATTCCCTTTTTAAATATGCAGATACAGAAGCGTTTTGTAGACAGGCTGCTTGCCGCTTGTCGCAGAATTAGGTCAACGGTGACGTCACAGCGCTTTGGAGTGAGGCAGGATTTCTTTGGATCTTCCAGCAGAGGTCTGTTGGGTATTAGTGAAGACATGGAGAACTGAAGAGAGATATCAGCTGCTGATCTCTGGCCCTGGAGTGGGAATGTTTCCATTTGGAACATTTGGGGAAATTGATATCGTAAAATATCGTTTGCGTCTCTCTTTAATTTATTGAATGTTATCTCCATTACCACAACACCTCATTACCACATTACACCCCAAATATTAAAACTCTTTTTGATTGTTGAGATCTCAATTTGATGTACCTCAATGAGTAAGTAAAAAGATTGCTTCTGGCCATGTGACCAGCATTATTCCCCCTCGGTCTCCGCTTGGCTTCAGACACTGCACCACCAAATCCACTCAAATGCAATGCCGCAGAGCCCTCAGCCCCATTATTCTGCTGTAGGGGAACGTTCCAAGAACACGCTCGCACCGTGTTTTTGTCGACTCCGTGCCTCTTGCATTGCAAGCTGCATCTCTAAACCCTGCGCAGCTTTACAGCTAACTCCCCTCTGTACAGCCTCCTAGCTTAGACCCAGCCACATGAATTATGGATCAGTGAAATGTTCCTGGACCAGTTTTTCAGAGCATTTTACGGTTCTGGACTGTGTCCGTTCTCCAGAACCGACCTGAGGAGAACCAGATGGCCCAGTCCAATCCAAACAGGAACCCTCCAAGCAGGACAAATCCAGAAATATATAGAAATACATATTCCTCAGGATGATAGTACGTGGCAGCTCGTGCCAATATAAACAATGAGCCTAGTCCTCGGACCCCCTCTAGGTCGCTGGTGTTGAGAATAATGTGTCTTACCTTTCTTCTCTTTTTGCTTTGCTTTTTTAATTTACAGTTTTTTCAAAATTCTCTTTTTCGCTCTTTAATCTTTCCTGCCCTCCACTAATCTCAATCCTTCATTTCCTTCCTCTTCTTTGTCATGCACCATCCTCCTGTTCTCTTCATTGTTTCCCAGCTCGGCTTTCTTCCATTTTGGTGCTGTGGGGGCTCCCTGGATTCTGGCTGACATTTTGGAATGGTTTGGTTCAGTGTGTCCCTTGTGGGCCCCCCTAGGCTATCCTTGATTCCTCGGCTGCCTCTCCCATCGGTACCTTATTAAATTCTGGAGAAGAAACAGGTGGTGGTGTGCCTCCAATGGCTGACGTCAACAACAGACATTATTGAGACATGAGCCAATATGACAAGCTTTTCTCTCCCCCTGCAGGAATGGTATGCCCTATTTTGCTCCGAATTTAGCTGATACAATGGGCGGTGCTCACATCGGGCCAGGTAGGGAGCATTTCTGGCACGGCAGGGCATCTTTGTCTCTGTGTTTATTTGATATCTGGCTTGAACACACGACAAGGATGAAAGGAGGACAGGGAAAAAGGAGGAAGGGTATG
This sequence comes from Percopsis transmontana, assembly GCA_025447815.1. Lineage (NCBI taxonomy): Eukaryota > Metazoa > Chordata > Actinopteri > Percopsiformes > Percopsidae > Percopsis > Percopsis transmontana. The sequence continues at coordinate 46,449 of JAOEHI010050859.1, read as the reverse complement.
TTTATTTCATTCTGGCTGAAAATGTGAAATGTGTAAAGTAAAATGGAAGAAGATGGAAACTTCAGTAAATAATGTCAAAACAGAGGTGTATGAAAGATTCACAGCGCTGGAGGAAATGGTGGATATAATACTCGCAATCAATCTTCACATAATGATTGCAACTCAGCCAGCGGTTCCATTGCAGCCAGCTCAAAGACAGGCAGAGAATAAAACAAACATGTAAAACTGACTCTAGAATGAATAGAGGCTCTTGTATTCTTCTTTGAAAGCCACCCCAATAGAGAATAATTAGGGCAGCTTATGGTTCTGGGTACAAAGGCAGAATATTGCATGTTTGTGCATTCGCGCACGTGTGCCTTTGCGCACGTGTCCTTACGAGCGTGCGCACGTGCGCACAGTCATGCCAACCATAGTAATGTATTGTTGTATATGTTCACTTGTCTTATGTGTTTGCCTTGGTGTGTGTGTGTGTGTGTGTGTGTGTGTGTGTGTGTGTGTGAGTGTATGTCTTGTGTCAGAGATACGCCTCTCTGGCTGAGAGCATTAGCGGCCCTGCTCCCTGTATCTCAATGAGGGGATTAGAGGACTATTCATTAGACAGGCTTTGATAGGTGACTGGCTCAGTGCATCCATGGCTGCCTCTCACATGCTGCCAGCGAGAGAGGCCAGAGGGGTAATGGAGAAAGCCTAGACTCTTTCTCTCAATCTATTTTCCTGTTGCCATCTCTGTCTCATCCCCTTCATCGCAATCAGAAATATTCTGAGAATGACTAAAATGACATACAAACATGTAAGACTATATTTTTGTTGCGGATATCTGCGTGTGTGTAAAGAACTCCTTTCCTAATGTACACTTGATATAGGTGCTCATGAGTGGAAATGGGGGGGTGGTGTGGGGTTGGGTGTTTCATACAGATGAAGCCATTGTTGCCTCATTTTCCCTGCCTCGTCTGAGGTGATGTGTCAGTCAAGAAGCAGACAGACAGAGACATAGCCTGACTGGCTATGTCTCTGTCTGTCAGCGCTGGAAGCTTGTGATGGGTCTCGAGCTTTAAATGTAGCGGCGGGGTCAGCGAGGCGAATGGGGAGAATGGCAGCCTCCTGAGCGAACCCAGGCAGACACTGCAGGTGATATTAATTTTTACTGACCAATGAAAACTCTCCTGGCTCAAGTCACCTTGTTGAAACAACGATGACAGAAGCGCACAGAGATTGTGCAATTGTGTGTATACAGGTGTACAGTATGTCTCTGTGTTTGTGTGTGTGCCTGAAAGGAGAACCTATAAAAGGAATCTTCCAAAGCAGAACTGAGATATCAATCCTCTCCTAGTCCTCTCCCAGTCTTATTGTCCTGTCTCTCCGGACTGAGGTATATAGGCTGGGACCAGGGGACCAGCAGAGGCACACAGACATGAAGGAGGAGGTGGGAAAGACGGCGAGGAGAGAGGTGTAAGAGAGGGAGGAGTGAAGAGGGGGCTGGGGGCTCCTTCTGATCCCTGCCTCTGTCAGCGAGAGACAGAGCTCAGCAGAGAGAGAGAGAGACAGACAGAGGGACATACAGACAGACAGAGAGGCAGAGTGACACAGACAGAGCTCAGCAGACATACAGACAGACAGAGAGGCAGAGTGACACAGACAGAGCTCAGCAGACATACAGACAGACAGAGAGGCAGAGTGACAGACAGACAGAGCTCAGCAGACAGACACAGTCAGACAGACAGACAGACAGACAGAGGGACCCCTCCACACTGGTTCTCACCCGCTAGTTTGAAGTGCAGATATCTTTCTCTCCTGCAACCTCCCTTCCTCCTCCTCATCTAGGGATTCTCTCTGTGTTCACATGGCTGTGTTGGATGTGTGTATTCTGACATATATTACTGGTGAGCGTGTGTGTGTGTGTTTTGATTCTGATGAAATATAGCTTGGCATTTTTTATAAAAGTATATTGGAATATATGTACCAATATTTAATGTGTTGAAAAAATATGATTCACATCATAAATAGCTTAGTGTTCCACTGATAATGAATCCTATCAAAGGGACATCAAGTTTTGTATTTTTAATTCATCAGCACCTTTTTTACTTGTCATGGCACACCTGTCCGGCAGACACTGTATGGCCAGATTAAAAATATGTTTATAATACGTTTGAACCAATTGGTTGCTGTTCCACTAGTAGCTCGTCTGCCTGTCTGCCTGTCTGTCTGTTTGTCTGTTTGTCTGTCTGTCTGCTTGTACGCTCAAACTGTGAAAATACACACCGTAATCATGTGGTGAAACGTGGGGTGAAACACACAATTAATTGTTTATTGTTTGGTGAGGTGGCTATTCTATAGTGTATCCTCACAGGGTGCGAGGTACTATATGTCTGTCTGTGTCTACTAGACACAGACAGAACTAGTGTGTCTATGTGTGTGCACGCTCACGTGCATATTCTTTTGTATAGGCATGCATTATGGCGCTTCAGGTTGGTAGGTGGTATAATTCTGGTTAATGTTATCTTATTTCACACAGCTCCAAGGCAACCTCAGGGAGTATATAATTTGAAGGTCTATTATTGCTTTTCATTAGGGTAATGTGACAGTGGGATTTACAACAGGGACGCACACACCTTGGTGGTGTGTGTTCCATGTATGATACTGTACGTGGCCCCATGCAACTAACATGCATTGTTGTGAAGAAGATTGCTAATGCTACAGAGTGACCGAGGTAAATGTGACACTCTAGAAGAGTCAGGTCACCATAGGTACAATAAAACGACCCCAACCGTGCTCAAGACAGGTATAGCTTCAACAACAGGTACTGTGTACCTTGCCCTTGACTTGATTGTGTGTGTATATTTGGAGCCCCTAACCATAATGTTACATTTCCCATGAAAATATGCTCAAATGGGCTGACATATACTACAGTAAGTCATTTTAACTGGGGCTCTACTGTACTTGTTAATTAAACGTAAACATTGATCGTTTAAATCTGTCTATCTGGTTCTTTTACTGGTTGATTACGTTGCATAAGCTTGTGTTTTCTAATCCATTGTCTGGTTCCATAAGGAAGGTCTGGAGCTTGGCCTCTGTCAGAAACCACAAAGTTCTTGTCTATTTCACTACTCTGGAAGTTTCTCTCTGGCTAATGGGTGGTCTGTCACATCACCAATCTGGACCCACTGAGTGGAAATTCCTTCAAGTTTGTTTTTCTCTGATAGAGAAAAGCAGGATTTGTTTGCGGTTCTTCTAATGTTTGACCCCCTTTTCTATTTCTCTCTCTCTCTCTTGCCCTCTTTCTTTTGGTCTGTCCGCTTCTCCATCTGCTGTCCAGGCATTGAGGTCGCTGAGGTTTATTTCCATATTTTCTTTCTTTTCTTTTCTTCCTTACAGTAAACACCTGCACACGCTCATGGTGAAAAAAACCCACTTGATGAATAACGCTGTTGAAAGAATGGTGACAGCTCTGAAGAGATCCCTTTCACATGCACAAATACACAGAAAGGAGGGTGTAGGAGGCATTGTGAGGGAGTGTATGTGCTCGCACGAGTGTGTGAGAACAGTCACTCAATCATTATGTCATCAATGCCATGTGGCTTCTTTTCACATGAATTTAACCGTTGCTCTATTATTGGAAATATATATTTAAGAAAGGATTTAAACAAATGCTCCTTGCCAAAGAAAGGATACTAAGGAGTACTCATAGTTCTAATCAAATAAGGAAATTATACAAATAAATATTCTAGATTTGTATTTTTACTCATTAAGTTTTGTTGAGTTGCTAAAGAAAACGTCATTTTTATGCATACTGACAAATGTGTAAACATAAATATACACGTTAAGGTTGAGTTATTTGACAGAATAATGCAACCAGTGCTGCAGCCATAAAGTCTACATCATATCTCTGAACAAAGACTCCCTCCCATAAAGTATGACAGGTATTAGGTCTGCGGCTCCTGAGTCACTTTGGCTAATGTTCCCACAGATGAACTCGGGGCTCATTTTTTTGGCAGTGAGCTCTCAGAACAGTCACTGATATGATATACAGCGGCTCTTAATACACTCACTGCCTCTCAAATATGGAATGGAGCAAATTAATGCAGTGGCATCAGAGAAAGACACCCAGAATTGAAAATCAATTTAATCAACCTTTGTCTGTCTCCTTCATTTTTCCCCCTCCTCCTGTCTCTTTTCCATCAGCGACCTTTTTTTCTGTGGCTCTCTTGGCTTAGCAGGACGAGCGAAGGGGTGAGTGTGGACAGGACCTGTATACCTGGAGAGAGTCCTTCTTTGGTTTCACTGCCTGGAAATCATTGCAGGATCATTTATCAGAGACCTGCAATATCATGGTAATGCACAGTCATTTTCATCCAGCCATGATTTGGCACAGAGTCACAGTAAATACAGACAGACTTTTCAACTGATAGTTTTCAATATGTGGTAAATCATTGTTAATTGGAAAATGTGCAGTTACACACTGCACCCAGATTGGATTTTCTTGTCAGCGTCCAAAAATTGTGATCCGGTGCTTAAAATTCAACCTCTGGCTTGGATTAATATAGGGAGAAACGAGGACAAATCTTGCATAAATCAACAGCTTCTTCTAATCAGGAAGCACAGCCTTCCAGCGCGCAATAAGGAGTTCAAATATTTTCTGGGTTCTGATGCTGACCCAACCCACAGCTAAATTCCATGAGATTCTAGGACTCTCCTGCACACCTACTTTCACACGTTGTTCTCTCTGTAGATTTCTCCATCTTGTTTTCAGTGGGCAGGATAGTCTAGGGGTCTAGATGTTGGACTCCCAGCTGGAAGGTTGTGGTTTCGAGCCCCAGAGTTGGCCTACCTCTAAGCATCCTTGAGCAAGATGCCTAGATGCTAGATGCCTAACCCCTATCTGCAAGATGCCTAACCCCTATCTGCTCCAGCAGCATGTAATTATAAGTTGCTTTAGATAAAAGTGTCTGCTAAATGACCTAATTGTAATGGTTTTCATTGTAATCTCTTCCTTCCAATTCTTTGTCATGTACAGTGTACCTTTACCGTGCCAATCTCTATAGGGCCCTACACCCTAACAACCCCCCCCCCCCTCATTAATACAGTATGTCACAAAAAACATGTCGCATAGCCAACATGCTTGTTACTTCTGTGATGACTTGGCCTAGCCTAGCATGCTACACGCTAATAGCATGCTGTATACTGACCCCAGTGTGTTATTGAGTTATGAGAGCCTTGTCATTAGCGTGTTGCCATGTCCCTTCCATCTGCCATCCCCTTCCCCTCTCTCCAGGGTGTTTCTGGGATGCCGTCCCAGTGACCTATCTATGCCAGGCTGAGCCGCTTAGCGTCACCACCCGATGGCCGCGCTCTGCACCGCACGCTGCCGGGGCATGTGACAAATCTGGTTACCTGAAGGACATCCATGCGTCAGCTCTCTCTGATCTAATCATACGCACAAGGCTGCTTGAGTGCACGGATGTACGCTACAACACACACACACACACACACTTGGACAAAGGAAGCACACATGGATTCCGAAACGTGCCCGCACACATGCATGTGCTCACACAATCATACGGGCATACTGTATACACAAATGCACAGTGACTGTCACAACTGCTACTTTGCACCGTTATTAATTGTTCACTTCTCTCTCTCCCTCGCTCTCTCTGTCCAACAGCCTGTTTCTAATGGCGCTTCTCCAATGTTATTGTGCTGGCTCGACTCGACTTTACTCGCCTTTTTTGGTTTTCCATCGGGCAAAACCTGGTGCTTTCTTTGGTATCACCTCCGTCAAACTATCTGTAGAGGAGCCAAGCCGGTACTATGCAGTGGAAAAGTGTCATAAATTCCAAAACAACTGCTTTTTCCGTGCCAAAAATAGAATGGAGACAAAATGAGCGATTTCCCAAAAATGCCTGTTTAGACCCACACAAACACACACAAACACACACTTTCAAAACTCTACTTTGTTGCTCAAAATGGGAACTGTCACCTCCCGCTGGATCCCTCTGTGTTCCACCAAAACCGGCTTCAAAGGCGTGGTGTGACACGACAAAGACGCTGTGACACTGGGAAGTGAGGGGGAAAAACAGATGATGAGATTAAGGGAGGGGGAAAGAGCTGCAGACTGTAATGGAGAGTGAGGCGCAGAGGCAGATAGAGGATAAGGAGTGGAAGTGAAAATGGAAGTGGAGAGGTAGAAGGATGACGCAGGTTGATGTAACTCGGAGTCAAATCTCTCATATCTCTGCTGAGCTCAGCAGGACCTTCTGAGTTAAATAAATTTCACATTAGTGAGAAAGTTATTCTGTTATGTAGTTAGGCGTTTTAACATCATCACCAGTAGTGTGTGGGCTCTACTCTCGCTCTACCGTACAGTATCTGTCTTGTCAAAACACATTACACAATACTTACACAATACACAATACCACCAGTGTCCTAGATGTGTTGTTGAGTTGTTTTTGAGAAACCAAGGAACCCAGTGGAAGCTCGGTTCATTAAACACAGCGACCAATAGAATATTTCATCCTGAACGTCAAAGTGTGAACTCATATTGAGGTAGAGAAGCATTACAGTCGAGGGTTTTTACTAAAGTTCAGTATGACTTTAATAATAATAGATTGCTCTATTACTGGCTGGGTGTAAGTCTTATAATGACCTTGTCAAACGGAGCGGGTCCACTTTTGAATAGCAAAACCCTCTGCCTTGCTGTAGTCCGTAGAACCGAGATAGAAGAGTTTCCCCGTTTGGGTGGAAGGGTTTGACATTCTCCTCTGCTCTCTAGTGGAGCTGTCATATTTAGTTACTGGTCCCCGTGGAGAAGGAACAGCAGGAGAGGGAGGAGGAGGTGGCTCCAGAGGAGCAGGCTGTCTGCAGAGAGATGGGAGAGTGGCTGAGACAGATAGCGTTACACTGGACCCTTGGGAGACTAGGGAATAAGGCCTAGGGGGGCGCACGGCAGCGGCTTTGTGTGTGTAGAGAGGAAGAGAGAGCCAGCGATAATAGTCATTGTGTGTGTGTGTGTGTGTGTGTGTGTGTGTGTGTAAAAGATACAGCACATGTGTGTATCGCAGACAAAGGAAACACCAAAAAAACAACAATAATGTCCTATTCTCAACCTCTACCTGTTGAAACAGTTCCCATGTGCACTCTCTCTCTCTCTTTCTCTCTCTCTGTCTGTCTCTCTCTCTCTTTCTCTGTCTCTCTGTCAAGGGTCAGCTCTCACTCTCCCCAAACTGTGAAAAGACACTAGGTATGGAGAGGAGAGGTACAAAGAGAGGAGTGTATAAAGAGAGCCAGTGGGTGGGGGAAAGATGCAGTGGGCGACTGTGAAAGTGTGTGTGTGTGTATTTAGAAGGGGGCGGGAGGGCTGCTATTTAAATGATAAAAAGGTCTGGAAGAGAGGGGAGGAAAGTGGAAAGCATAGAGATGCAGAGAGAGAGAGAGAGAGAGAGAGAGAGACATTAGTGAAGGGGGAATGGTTGAGCGTTGAGATACTTATAAAGAGAGATTCTTAAAGGAGACACACTCACATACACACACACAGGCACCTCGTCTTCCTATGATGAGTGCTACACATGCAGAGAAAAATGCCTCAGATTTGGCCGATCAAGAAAATCCCAGAATGAGAGAGAAAATAGAGAGAGAGATTGTGCCTCATCGTAAATGCTCTCCTAGATCGTTTTAGTACATGTAAAAAAGGGGGTATCATTTTCCCTTCAGGGCTGTGAGAAGGCTGACGACCCCCTAGGGTAGCGTGTCTAGCTAGTAGCTTCAATGTGCACTAAACGGGCAGTAATATACGGGATACCTTTCCTGCTGTTGTTGTTCTGTCAAATCCTCCACCTCCCTCTACCAGAATGCTTTCATTCACAGAGCTGCTGGGTCAATTCCTGCTAATTTGGGTCAATGCACCAATCGAATTTGCCTCAAACAGGCTAATTCATATGTCTATTTCAGTTGACAGGCTGGGGAATAGAATTTCTGCTCTGCTAATCCTGCACAGGGTTTGTGTACTGTTAATATAGAAAGATGTGCCAAGTTTAAGCCTTTTCATTTTGTCACTGTGGCGGCTTATTCAATGTGATGTGGTCTCCTTGCAGAGGGGAGAGGGTTAGCGGTTCACGACTGTATTAGGCTTATTACCTTTCTCACAAACACAAAGTTGTCCCCATATTCTTTCCTTTTCTTTTTTTCGGTATCTTTCGGTATCTTTCGCTTTTTCTTTTGTGTTCGCTGCACACCATTACACTTACAGTCCTGGCAAAGCAAACACACAGAATGATGCGAGAGACAGTTATACACCCGCAAACATTGAAATGCACGCAGGTAGGTAGACACGCAAACACACACAGACTCTCTTTCACAACAAACTTCTTTTTCTCTCTACACACACATAAACTCAAGCATGTAGATACACAACAACTTTATCCCAGACACACACACACACACACACACACACACATTCAGTACACACTAATTTTCCCCAGCACTATTATGTGTAGTGTGAAGCTGGGGCGCGGCAGGGGCCATATGTCCTCAGTGCTAGAGTTTCTCTTATCCTGCCTCGGCAGCACAGCGAGGAGGGGGCACAGACCTACTGGGACGAAGGAGGGTTGCGAGATAGATTCTTGCTGGGGGCCCTCGTATTGTCACGGTGATTAGGAAATGAAGTAAACAAATGAACTAATTATAGAAGGTGTCGTGTGGGAGTGCACGCTGTTATTTGTGCACAGTTTCCAAGGTGATACACCGAGCGGTAAATGCACATTTGTGTTACAATAGCCAACGTTAACAGTCCCATTGTGAGAAGTCCTTTTAATAGACTTTCATTGTTTATATATTAGACTGTTTGTATGTATGTATTTTGTACAGATTTTTGATACTTGGTTTGTAATGTTTTGTTACTGCTTGTTTGTCTGTTTGATTGAAATGCACCAACCTCAATTCAAATTCCTTGTATGTAAATTTGGAAAATTCAAAGTTATTGCCAGATAAAGTTTACAATATTTCAGCTCCCATGTATGTGGGACAACCTATACCAAGGCACCAGATGTCCCTCGCCCACCTGCACCCGACACCCAATGCACACAATCAGTCTGGAAGCTGTGTGTGTGTGTGCGTGTGTGAATTTGGGTGGGATAAATCAGAGCTGGAGAGTGTATTGTGTCAGACAGAAGTGTTAACGTGCTCTGGGGAATGGGTGTGAGCCTGAAAGACTATATCTGAATTCCAGGGGGTATAACCATATAGATTACATTTTTGTGTGTGGGCACCTCCTTATTTGTGTGTGTGTGTGTGTGTGTGTGTGTGTGTGTGTGTGTGTGTGCATCATTTGGTGACTTATTGAAAAATTAAGTATTCATTCATCTGCGTCCAGGGACCTGGCATCCCATCTCATGTTATAAAGTGAGATTCCTGGCCAGTGTCCTTATTGGAAAGCAGATATGTTGATTCAAGAAGTCTTATTTCAGCCACATATGTCCCTAATACTTGGTGGGCGTGGGACGATAACAAGCCCACTAAATCTATTTTTAATAACCTTCTTCTCAATCGAATCTTCTCAATCGAATCTTTGTCTTGGCTCCTTCACCGCATTTGTCAAAGTCAATCTAATGTTTAGACAGTCCACGGCAGAATTGGACATAATCTAAATTCCTTTAACGTTCCATCATTGTTATTACTCTTTACTTTCCCTCCTCCTGTTTGCTTTTCACTGCTGCGATGGAAGCACCTGCCAGCGGCCACTTACAGAGAGGAAAGCCAAGCAGAGAGTGACTCATCTTTCTCTTGCTAGCCAGGCGTGTGTGTGGGCGTATGTATGTCGGTATATAAGCATCTGTGTGTGTGTGTGTGTGTGTGTGTGTGTGTGTGTGTGTAATTGTGCCTTTTCCCATTACACTAGGCGAGTACATGTGTGCAGGAGTGAGAGAGGGATGAAGAAACAGGAAGATGGGAGTTATGTGATGAATACCTACACTTAACATCTCCTCTCACATCTGTATGGGTACTTGTTCACACTCCTAAAATGTAGAACAGCACCTAAAATGTAAAATGTAGGTCTATCTACGTGTGTGTGTGTGTGTATGTGGGGGGGGGGGGGACCTATGGGTATTTTTAAACCCGAGTTCCACCACCCCAAACGGGTAGCCCAATGGCTTCCAGATGTCCATCTGTCTTCAGGTAGCCCACCC
>JAOEHI010050859.1:12775-28071 GCA_025447815.1 Percopsis transmontana | reverse complement strand
CACACACACACACACACACGCACAAACACGCACACATACACACACATGCACAAACACGCACACATACACACACACGCACAGATGTACAGATGAATGCGCACACCTACAGACATGCACTCACACACTGCACCATGGTACATCTGATTGCCTATACACACACATGAAAACACCCCCCCCACCCACCCACCCACCAACACACGCACACACACGCACACATGCTTTAAGTCAAAAAGAGAGTGAAGCCTGAAAAAACAGCCGTTGATTGCCCTTCAGGAAGTGTTCTGATGCAGGCTTAAGAGTTCAGACACCGCCTCTCTACCCCAGTTTCCTCTTTCTAGCCCATTTAAGGGTTTTATGGCGACATTAAACCATGTTATGGGGACTCTTTTGTTGTGGGACATGCGCTGGAGCCCTCACAGGATGTCTGTTTCAGCTTCACAACTGCCTCGAAGCCTTAAACTGTTGTTTAGTTGTGGCAGATTTATTACGTATATACGTATACTCGCATTATGTATTTAAAGGGCTATTTTACTAAAATGACTTATGGATGAATTGACACTTGTGTCATAGCCTGTGTGTCATAGCCTGTTTAGTTTCAATGGATGTGTGTCAAAACTCCAATATTATAGCTTTCCACCTTATTCTGAATGTAAAGCTGGCCAAATGTGACGTGTCATGCTATAGGCAGTATGCTATCTTGTTTCATACTAGTATTGTCTCCATTGATGAGTTAGTTTTCACTGTCACTCAAGTTGCATGGAAATATGGTTTTCTGTCTCATGCATTTGAGGCATCCATTCTTAATTAACACCCTTGAAACTTGATCAACAAGTTTGTGTGTCTTGAGTTATTATTTACACTTCAAGTCTCAAATCTCCCACTAAATCGCTCTCTTTCATTCCCTCGACTCCAAACTGAATTATAACTGCTTGGGAAACTTTCAAATTAAAAACACCAAAGATGTGAGGCAAATAAAAAAACAGTAGGGAAAGCACGAAGATGACACAATGAGGAGAGAATGAGGATGGGAGTTTAATAGATTAATAATGTGGTAAGGACCCTCAGGCTGAGAGAGAGAGGAAGGTAAAAAAAATAGCAGGAGCACTGCGGAGACAGAACTAATGAGAAGGAGAGGAGAGGAGAGAGAGAGAGCAAATTATAAAGAGGGAGGAAAAGAACCAGAGAGAGGGAACACACATGAATAGAGTTTCAATCATTCCGGTCACGCTCCAGCGACGGCCAGGCCTCTGACAGGGCGAGTCTTCTGTGGTAGTGAAAACACACTCCTACAATCAGCAGCAATGGAAAACTGCCCTGCCAATTTGTTACCTGACTCGCTACGGCAACTTGTACCCCTGCTTTACTGTGCGCTGCAAACTGCCTTTTAACAAGGCCGTGGGGCGATGAAGTGAGAATTGTGCTGCGGCGGGGGTGTGCGTGTGGGTGTGGGTGTGCATGTGTGTGTGCATTTCAGTGTTAACGTGCGATGCCAGTATGGGATTTCTCGCTTTCACATGTGTGTGTCTCTCTTGACTTGTTTAAGTCTAATTGCATTCACTTCTCTTAGGGGAGTCTGATAGTTAACGCTGTCGGCCATTTAATGCCACTGATCCCTTTACACTTCCTGGATGTGGTACAGTACAAGTGAACTGCCTCTTTCACACACAGACACACACACACACACACACACACAGTATATATTACACATTGTATAATTCCACTATTCCAATCCAATTGTACCTGATAAAAAACAGCAACAGGGATTTTTGCACAGACAATTACATTCACTGCACACACTACGAACGCACATGTGCACGCATACACACTCGTTGTAGAATTCAGTCATAGCTGTTAAAAAGTTAAATGACTTCACAGAGCTCTATATTGTGTGCTTTGTTTGAACCCCTCTACTCACAGAGGGCGTTCTGGGTGATGAGCGTGCAGAGAAGATATGGCTGCAGAGCAGGGGGGGGCAGGCCAGCTCTCTATCTTCCACATTACTCATGGGTGAAATATGCATTTGCCTGCGTGAGAGACGCACGAAGCCAATGAGGCGCGTAACCCACCATGCCAGCTCTTAGCTTTTAGCGTAGATTCAATTAAATTACTCTCTCTCTCTCTCTCTCTCTCTGTTGTGTCTCTCTCACTTTTCTGTCTTTAATAGCCTTCTCATAGCAAGTGTTTTAAAGTTTTGGCAGTGATGCGAGACGCTCGGGCAGTATCTTGTATTTTGATACTTTTCCACTTGGAGACCGCAAACCTGAAGCGATTGTTCATTCTCTCCCTTTCTACCATGTCTGCTGTTTGTTCCAAGTGCTACAGCTCGCAGTTCAGATTACGTGGCTGAGTTATGTCAAGCAAAGATTTTGATATATGAAATATTTTTCTTGATGTACTGTACAAGCATCTTTGAGCAAGATGCTTAACCCCTATCTTCTCCTCGTAAAACGCATAATTGTACTTATTGCAAGTCACTTTGGTTAAAAGTCTCCGCTAAATTAAGTATGAATTTTGATTAGACATAAAGTGGGGTCAAATGAAAAGGCCCTGTTTTTCAGTGCTGCATATAGAGAACATACACACACACACACGCAGCCATACAGTATAATCACACCTCTCCCCATTTTTCTTAGCAAACTGCTTTACTACCAGCCAGATGCTGATTGACAATAACTCTATTTTGGGCCCACTGTCGGAAACTTGTTTTCTGTTTGTTTTCTATAGAACTGCAGCATGTGGTCCATACATTTCCTGGGCATTTAATTGCATGTATGCTTGCTCTTGAAACAAAACAGGCCACCCCTTTTCCCTCTCCAAAAAAGGAAAGAAAAAGGCTAAATGAGTAATTCAATGCTGTTAATTCCATGTCATGTACGTATACTTCACAATTCTTGCTTCTGTTGTTGAACCTCTAGCAAACATTATATAGCTATGTCTTCTGTCTTTGCAGTCAGAACCAACAGCCTATAGATTATAAAGAGAAAATAAAATAATTGATAAACAGTTCCTATTTGAACATCATATAGGTTAGAAATCAGGGATCCGCCTCAAAATATGCAACTAGAAATACATAAAAGAATTAAAGCCTTAGAGCAAAGTAGAAATTCCATGAACTGTAATTGGACTGTGTGGTTTCAGATGGCCACCATTTTAATGGGGACAGTTTTTTTCTCCAAAATGGAGCCTAGAAGTTTTCTCTGCACGAGTATTGACTTTTACTGTTAGATAATCACAGGGCAAGCCAATCCACGAGAGAACATATTCCTTTTTTAATAAATTTTTGCTAATAGACATCTGTTCAAAGATGCTTCCAAATCATGTAAACAAACTAAGATACTCAATCCACATAATGCTGGTGTTTTCCTGAGGATCTGTCTGGGCACTAGCTAATTTCTGAGCTGCCTTGATTGACAAAGCATGTTGGCCATGTAGGCCTATATAGGTATTTGAGTCCCTTGTTGGAGTGCTTGCTTGGCTGGGTACGCAGTGATTACTCGACTTGGTCTGAGAAGCAGCTGTAGTGAACAGAAATGTGGCCCTTGAGAATCCACAGTTAATGACATCAGGAAAAACCGCCCAGGTTCACCAACAGCAAAGCGTCTGGAGTGTGTGGGTGTGTGCCTGTGTGTGTATGAGAGACACACACACACACACACACACACACACACACTAAGACTGCAGAACATGCCTGAAAAATATTTGCATAGATTACGTATGGGTATGTGTTAAGATCATGAATGTACGGTAATATAAATAGCAGCCATCTGTAGAGGTGTGTGTCTGTGTGGCTTATGTGAGACTGACTGACTGACTGACTGTCATTCCTTGCCCAGCACTTTGTTTCTCTAAGCTTGTCCGGGTTTTCACTGGACGGAAAGAAACACTTAAAAAGGAATATGAGAGCAATTACCATTAATAATATATGAACCTAATGGTTTTTGGCCTCGCTGAATTTCACAAATACGCTCAGAAAGGCACGAGCGTTTCACTGGGCTTTTTGTTTCACCCCTTTTATGCCACCTTCTGCAAACAGCTTGTTCTCCAACCTGCTGGCCTGCTAGCCTGGCTGTTTTTTTTAATTTAATAATTATCCTGCATCTTCTGTCAAAGGTTTCATCCGAAGACAAGAAGAGCCTTGGGTAAGCATTATCTGTATTGCTGTAAAGTGGCTGCACTGCCAGCAAAAACTGGGGGACAGCGCAAGAGGGAGGAGAGAATAAATGAGGGGGACAGAATAGCATGCTTCCCTCCCCCCCCCTTTTCTCCGCCTGTCCTGCAACTTCTAGCAGAGGAGGTCCTCAGGGACTGAGACGGAGCAGGGGAGGGGGTCTTTTTCAGGGGAGGGAGAGGGGATCGATACCGCTCGTAATCGTCCCCACCACGTTGACATTTGTCTGCCTCTCCTCGGAGGCTGTTTAAGCGTCGGATGAATAAAGCTGTCATGGCCCATTCCTCCCCTCGTCCTCTACGGCTCTGCATCCTTGGCAGTCGGCCTCACTTATCTTCCATCATCCTGCTGCGCCATTGGCTCCGCCTTCCCTGACGGTAACTGATAAGGCTCTGTGATTGGGCATATATGAATTGAGCTCTGATGGATTGCCTCTGTTGATTGGCCCCGTCTAATTAGAGACCTTTAGTGACAGGTTGATGGATGGTTTAGTACCGCCCCATTCCCTCCCCTCTCGCTCGGTTCCTCCATTCTGGCTGATCCAAGTGATTTGTCCAGGGTTGTGTTCTCGTTTTGTTAGCCACTAATTAAATGTACTTAATTAAAACGATCCACGTTGGCCGGCCTGAAGGGAAACTGTCCTTAGTACCAAGGTATCTTTGCTTCTCAGGTTTGGTAACGAGCCACACATCCATTATTAATTGGATTGAATTTCTCTCACAGCCTGTTAACTGGTGCATTCACGCAAAAAAGTAGCTTGAACTGAAATGTCTGACAATGGCGTTGCCTGACTAAATGTTGCCCTCATCCACTTCACAGTTATGGTACATTTTATTTGGAAAGGCATGTTGTTTGAAATTATAATATTACAGAGCATATGATTTATAACAATGCTTGTAACTGTCCACCAACATAAAAAAAGTTTCAGGCTTCATTTTCGTGTTTTTATTAATGTGTTTGCACAAGGCTGCCTATAGCTGTATAGTATTACATGCATGTGCTTACATATATAAATTAATGTCATGCACACAACTGGCCTTATTTAAGCTATGGTACCCCACATTGTGCGAATTGTAAACAAAGCACTGTTTTGGATATCATGCATTCTCTGATTTGGACATGTGCCGGCCTTTGTCATAATTCTGCTTTTAGCAAATGCCTGTCCCAAACTTTTCCATGTACACATGCTTTGCCGATTTGGGTAACCCGAAATGGAACCTATATCTTAAGTCAAACAGTATTTGGGGACTCTAATTGAAACCAGAATGTTTTCCTTTAGTGCGATTTGGTTATTAGTAGATCATAAAGCCCCAGTGACATAATGTGGTTAGCCTGGTTGCCACTCTGGTTTATCAATCTCTCTCTTTCCCTCTCTTTCCTCTATGCTTCCTTTCTCTCTCTTTCTCCCCCCCCCCTCGTTCTCTCCCTCTCTCTCTCTTTCTCTCACTCTCTTTCTCTGGTTGGTGTAGTGTGTGGTTACATTCCTGGGCCGCCCGTTGCAATAACAGCTCAGCGCTTTAAGCAAACTCTGTCACCGCAAACTCACTTCTTCTCCCCAACCCCGCCCTCCCTTTTTCACCTCCTCCCCGCTTCTCCACAA
This sequence comes from Percopsis transmontana, assembly GCA_025447815.1. NCBI lineage: Eukaryota > Metazoa > Chordata > Actinopteri > Percopsiformes > Percopsidae > Percopsis > Percopsis transmontana. The sequence continues at coordinate 22,303 of JAOEHI010050859.1, read as the reverse complement.
GCCTTTACTCCTAAATGCTCATTCCGTCATCTGATCTGATCTGATCTGGAAGCACTTTTTTTTTTTTATTATAACCCAATCATAAGGAACTGAGTTGGCCCTGATCCAGGAACTAATGCCTTGTTTCCACCGCACACAGATACGAGGCAGACACGATTGAATAGAAGAAAAAGAACATTATTTTTTCTCTCTTTCCCTCTCTCACTCTCTCTGCCTCCATACCACAGTATGAGTCTCACCCAGGCCTGCTTCATCAGTGTTGCAGTGTGGAGAGACGGGGTGGAGGCCAGCGGGGCAAGGAGTGGATAAAATGCTTAGTGCCCAGACCTTGAAAAAAAAAGCCTTTGGAGTATTAAGAGAAAAAAAAACTCTCCTCTGTGTCATATGATAGAGGAACCGGGGTCACACACACACGCACACACACACACACACACACACACACACACACACACACTGCTGTAGTAGTAGAAACGAGAGGGCCCCCACACAGCAGAGCGTTGTGCTGGGTATCTCTTCAAAGGCCCCTGTGGTTTTCCCAGAAGACATCATCCGCGTGTCTAACTCCCTCCAGACCTCTCAGCCCAGTATACGTGAGGGTGCACTCCAGTGGTGTGATTAAGCTCCAAAAATTGGGGACAAATTGCTCTCAGGTGCGGATACTTCTTCACCGCACTCAGTTCTCCTCCCTCTCTATTCTCTCTATCTCTCTCTCTGTCTAGCCCCATCACCTCTCAACCTCACTCCTTCTATTCCCTTTCTTTCCCATCCCGTCTCCCCTTTCCCAGCTCGTATTCTCCCCTAATATCCCTTTTCGCCTCACCCCATGGCCCTCTTTTCATTCCATCTCACTCTCCTTTCTTTCCCCAACCGCCTACCTCCTCCTCAACCCCCCACCCTCTTGGACAGGCGCTTCACTGTAGGATCGGAATGGGGCAGGGAAACTGCCTGTGTCTTTGTGCGGTCAGAGGAGATTGTTTCCAACTGGGCTCTGAGGGAACTTCTGTGGCAACATCAAAAGCCTTCTTGTCTCTTTGATAGGTCTGAGCAAACAAGCTATTACTCCTAATATAGTCCCTTCTAAAGTCGGATTCTGGGAGTTTTTGACAGCCTGTTCCTGATAGTACAGAAAGGTAAATATGCAAATTAGCCATGTGCTGTATCTCTTAGCCAAACCAGAGCATTTCTCACAATCAGTAAAAAAATATATATTTAGAGAAAATATATACATACATATATACTGTATATAAATTATATGCATACAAATTCTAATAATTTTATCTGGGTATACAAATTTTTACTACAGTATAATTGCGAATATTTGACGTTTTACGAATACGATATGATAGGACAATGGTAACCTTCCATACATTTGTTAATAATGACAAGTAGATATTCTCAAAACAATAGATTGAATAGATTTCTCCATGGCTCAATAATGCATGAATAAAAGTGAGAAATACTGATTAAATATGATTTAATAAAAACGCAAGTGAAATTTTTTGAGAAGAAGAAGTGAACAGTGACATCCAGAATCCAAGTTTGACACTAAAGGCTGCAACTTAAACTATCCTGTTTCATTCCAAGATGGCGGTGGCCCTGGCTCCCACACTGGGCGGTAGATGTTATGTGGTCCCTCTCAGAAGAGGGTGGCTATTGATTGGTCGGGACGTGTGGTCTGTTGGCAGGCAGAACCGACTGGTGCCTTTCAGTCCTCCTTCCCCACAGTCAACTGTCTCTCCATTTATACTTAGCAAGAGGTTTTGGAGCAGCTAATGTTGTTCTGCTTTGTGAGGTAGAGAGGCTATACCTTTCAATAAGAGTTGTTTTCTAGTGTGGCTCAAAGTGTTGAGGCGTGAAGCGTGTGTGGAAGAGTTTTGGTTTTTATGTGAAATCCAGGATAAAATCTTGGGATATTTTGATGTGGAAATGTACAGTAGGCCTATCGGAGGGCTTTGTTTGCTGCTGCCGTGCATTGAATAAGCATGGGTGAGATTATGGATGTATATTTCCTTTTATATGGATTGACGGCTTTGCTCTGATGTTCTGATCACATCTTGACCTGTGACCTGTATGTGTGTGTTAATGTGCATCTTGCTCGGTGTTGGGGTGTGGGAGACAGATTGTCTAGTGCAGTAGGTGTCCAGGTGTGTGTATAAGCCCCACTCTTTAGATGATAAAAAGTTCAAAGACCAGATAACCCCCCAAATACACACACACGCAACCTCCAGAGGTTTCAGAGTTCTGGGACACAGAGATAAACCCACCATCCGATCTATGTGAGATAAAGGGGGATAGGCGTCCGCTTATTGAAAATGACTCTTGTCGCTGCTTCAACTTTTAAGTTCCTTAATTGATTTTGCCTTCCCCGTGGAGGTAGAGGTTTGCAGACACAAAACTGATTGATTTCAAATTTTTAATCCCTCTTACCGCTGAGCAATCTGGGGGGCTCCCTGCCATCGATCTCCAATCCATCCAAACTCAATTAATGTGCGGGAGAGTGATGGGGAATGGAGGGGAGAAGAAAGAGAGAGATATCTGAGGTCTCTATCTCTCTCTGATACTTTCCCTTGTGCTTCATCAGTCTGTTATAAAACTAATTTTACTATCCTTTAGCTGGTAACATGATTTCATCATATATTATGGTTTCTTATGCCAGTGTAGTAAAGTTTCCGCTGCAGTGTATCCCTGTAGGTCTCCAATATCCAAGTTTCTGTGTCCCTACTTTACCATTCATCTCTATATAAATCTATCAAACTATTTTTTTTATCTATTCATCATAACCTGCCCTCTCTGCCCTGCCTAGAACGAGGTGGATATTATTTCAAATTTCAATACACAGCTGCATTCAACCACCGTTTTGCATTTGACAATTATATATGATTATATATACAGTATATATATATACAGTATATGAGTATATTCTCATCATTTTAGAGCCTTGGTTTTTTTATCCTAAGCTTTTCTGGATCTGGCATTGTTGCACACAACCCCGTATGATATCCTCACATCAACAGATCAACAGAGCAGATTTGATAAATGTGTTGAAAATGTAATTCAAAACCTTGAACACTAACTTCACATAGGGTAGCAACTGAATACTTCTGAAAGGTTTTTTGGGCCCTGTTAAGGTAAAGTGAAATCAAGTAAACTCTCTCTTGCACTTCCAGTCAAGCTTCAAAGTTCCCCAAACCTTGGCTTGAGAATAGCACTGAAATGAATAGTTAAAAATATCTACTCAGTACTTTATAATAAACACTGTGCGAGTGAGTGGACTTTGGGGCTGACATCACAGCCGGCAGGAAGATTTATGAGTGTGTGAAATAGTGTGTGATTATGCCCCAGATTTAGCAATGTGTGAGAGAAACACTACAGACCCCCATCAAAGACCCTCAATATAACTGGGAAACACTGACTCGGAATCTGTTATTACCTAAGTACTAATGATAATAATTCAACTGATTGCTGACAGGGGGCAAACTTAAAAAAAAGGCTGGCACAATGATACAAATGACAGTTTTGTTGTTTCTAAAAAGCTTCCTATTTTGTCATTAGCTTATTTATTTGATAGGTAATTAGATGGATTTATAGAGATAGAGGATTTCATTCATACTTTACAGACACTAAACCTTTTAAACTGCCAAAAGAAGGTTTGTGTGGTTGTTAGCCATGGTTGTGGAAGTTTTCACTATTTAACTCCTTCAGCATTCATAAGCTACATCTACTTGTAGCAGTCTTTACCTGACATCATCATACTGTTTGCTGGAATGGTTTACTGTAGGTCCCCTGATGTTTCCTAAGTGATTCTGTGTGCTGGCCAAGCTAGTGATTATAACCATTCCAGCTCTTTGGGCTCTTGTGGCGACAGGAATGACTGTACTGATCTATACTGAGACAGGACTGGGGAAGAAGGGGCAGTTTACTTTGCCGTTAAAAGGCTGTCTCTGGGCCTGTCCCTGTCCTGAGGAGTCAGAGTCAGTTTGCTGTGTGTGGTTGTATGCATTGTTTATATATTTTTGTACAGTATGTATATATTCTTACTTATACAGTAAGTTACAGTTACAGCATTTAGCAGACGCTTTTATCCAAAGCGACTTACAATTACATTGTTCTATTACATGGAGCAGGTAGGGGTTAGGCATGCTTACAGGTAGGCCGACTCTGGGGCTCGAACCCATGACCTTACGGCTGGGAGTCCAACACCTAGACCACTACACTATCCTGCCCCTATCCTGCCCCATAGTAAGTGTACTCTATACGTATATACCAGTGCTTGCGTACCAACAAGCTTTATGGTATGTCTGCCACTGTTCACACACACAACCTGATTGCAGTTACCATTGTAATAAAAGAGGATACCTTCTCATATGGAAAACATCAAATCATGCCGTGGCAGAACAATTGGCTACAACTGCGAAACTGACATTGATGGATCTATCACGGTCCAATCCGGGTGAGAAATGGAAAAAGAAAAAAAACCTGGCTTGCTCTCCAAACTTCTCAAAAGGATGTCATTTGTTTTTCCTGGCCGTCTTGCAGAAGGGAAGTGTAACTCAAGCTCCCACTATGGCAGACAGACGCGGGCACGTGGGCTCGCTCCAGCTCCCTGTTGACAGAACTCTTGGGATTCTCAAAAACACGACAGTGAGAGGCAAGGCTCCAATACCGCTAACCCGGGCTTGACCACGGGCGACGCCTGGGTGGATTGCAGCGCTCGCCCCCTGACTCTGCCGGTTATTAACAGTCATTTATGGAGGAATGTCAAGCAAGGGGAGAAGGTGGGGTAGGGTTTGACTTCGCTTCAGCCATCAACAAGTCTTACACACACACACATCTGCAATAAAATTAAACACTTCATATACAACAATGTAGCTACATTTAAATTTACATTTACAGCATTTAGCAGACGCTTTTATCTAAAGTGACTTACAAGTAGTAAATTCATCAACAGTTGAACTGATTAACCACAAGATTTTGCAACCAAATAAGATTCTCCCAGAATAAGCGCAGCATCATGTAACAAGGTTACTTCACTTATGCATTTTTAGAATATTACTCTAAAGTTATAATTCGCTCCTCAAGACAGTCAATAATTGCAATAATCGAAAGTCATCATTCACTCCTCAAACAGTCAATAATTGCTAACAGCCTAAATTCCGGCAAAGTGCTTAATATTCTAAGAGCTGATCTAACAGAGTAGAAAGAAGGACATTTTTTTATTTTTGTTTTGTTTTGCTACAAAAGCATAGTATATCCTAAGATACAATCTTACTGCCAACTCTCAGTAAATTTCACAGTTGTGGTAAGTGATCCCATGAGAAACCAAACAACGTATGGACAGTTTGGATGTGTATTTTGCTTAGTTCTTTCTATCCTATCTGGTAGACCAAAATAAAATAAAACAACTCGGAGGGTTGTTATAAGCAAGTGCAGCTCTCAGTGTCATTATGAGAGCTCCACTTTTAGCAACAATGTGTTGTTTGATTTGGACCAGGCAGCCAGGGTGGAAAAAGGGGGGATGGAAGACCGGATGAGGGGAGGAGGAGGAGGAGGTAAGTGAAGATGACGGCGAAGAGCTCAGAGGAAATATGGGAGCTAGCAACACTCACCTCACCAGAAACACAGAGCCATGATGAAAGAGAGATGGAGAGGAAAGGGGAAGGAGTGACAGAGACGGACAGAGAGAATGAAGCTTAGAATGACGGAGAGACAAACAGGCAGGGGGGAGTGAGAGAGAGAGAGAGAGAGAGGTTGGTATAAAGAGGAGGAAGAGGATGAAGGTGAGAGGCGGTGATGGAGAGAGATTAAAGAGAGATATGTGGAGAAGAAAGAAAAAATTTAAAATTGAGATTCTTGTCATCGCTATACCTGTCAAAATCCAATGTGAATTCACTCCAGGGAAGGCTCGTCTGCATACAGTATACTGTACTGGGTCCAGGTAGGAGACGGACAGAGAGGTGCAGACGTTAGCAGTAGAAGGAAAAAGAAAATTGAACTAGCTGGTGGTGTGTCTGTGAGCAGATGGAAGTACCGTGTTATCCCATGTTGTCACTGTCACCCTGGGAAAGTTGAATGATTTCACTAAATCCTTATCAACATGACACTACAACCGAGTGTTGACGTAAACACTTGTGTGCATAGATCCTGTATCAAACACTGGTGTGAAAGAAAGAAAAAAATATATATAATTGCAGTAATCTTCTTGAATGCACATTCAAGTTTTTTGGGTGATACTGTACCTGAAGATATGTTTATTGTTTATGCTGGTGTCTATAATTATACTGTACATACACTATAAATATTTGTACATATACGTGCACAAGTGTCCTTGTTTTCACAGGGAAAAGCGACTGGTCATGTGATGTGTGATGTATGTGTGTGTGGTCACCCTTTATGATTATTATGATTTAACTCCCATTTTACGGATGGACTCATTCAACCTCAGATTTGTCCATTCTGGCGAAGGAAATTAATCCCTTATTGCTGAGACGTTGTCAATGAGAGCGTCACCGAAACGCATGCACAAACACACACAAAGATCCACACTATACCCACCAATCCAGACACAAACAAACGCAGACCAGATATGACAACCCTATATTTGGGTTTGCTGGAAGTTCTGTATGCAGCAGAGTTAAGGGGGAAGGGACCACGTAAACATAGACCGCAGACCAATCTTAATAAGGACCATGGACACATAGATAAACAGACACAAGCCTGTGAGTTACCAGGGAAACCGACCCCTGATCGGCCCCGCTGTATTTAGGAATAATCAATCAAAATGACAAGCTCTCTTTAGAGGCATCGTGGATATTTGCAAGAGCAGGATTATAATGAAGTGCGTTTTCAGAGCGTTCGAGGAGATGTCTCTGCTTCACAACACAGTCATAATCATTGTCCCCTTTGACCTTATAGGAAAAGGCCTGTTGACTAAACAGTTAAATGGCATTGATCACAGTGTATTGAACAGTTCATAAAATATCCACAGTTAGCACTGAGGTCAGGATGGTAGGGATGCTTTAAGTCCTACCTTTCGTCTCTTTGATCTCTGATTAAAACGACATGGTAGACCAAACAGCCAGTTAGATCCCCCCAGATGACCCTGGGTTAAAGGGGAGGGGTCACTCTTGAGCTAAAACAAGATTTAGAGCGTCCTGGAAGAACTCTTAGACAATACAGACTGACACTAGTACCTTGTTTGTAGAGAGCACTGGAGAAACAATGGGGTATGGCCGGGTAGTGCATTCACAGAGTGAAGGAATGGCGTTGCCGTGGAAGTGAGGTGTTTTGAGCAATTAACCAATCAGACCGGGGTTTTGCAGGGAGCGTCACTCGGGCTACACTAGGTGCTCCGCCATCTCTGTAGCTCCAATACACTGCTGGAAAACTACATGGGTAAAAAAAATTATCAAATGAAAGCCACTAGATATTGTTGTATCACGCGTTCATTATGAGATGGGTTTGGATTGTGCTCTGTGGTACGTAGCGAAGGAGGACGTACTCTATCGCTGTTTTAGTCCTGCTTTTCCCACCAACGTTTCTGCTTACCCGGGTCGAGTCTCCAATAGTAAAAAGTTACAGATTTCATCTTTAAAGAAAGACGGTGGTGTATATTACGCTGTGGAATGTCAGCCTACCGAGCTACATGTAATTAACTGTCTTGAGCACTCCCTGTCACCCCATCTACCCCCACCCCTTTGCTGTGATCCGGGGGGAAATGCTATTGCAGAGCAGAGGTTGTGTTGACAGAGACCGAGACAGCACCAAGCACAAGGCTGACCTTTCACCCTCCACCCCTCCCCTAGCCCTCAAAACTGGAAACACAGGAAGTTACCAAGGTCAGCCAGATGAGAGTGTCTGTCAACACACACAGAGAATTGAAAACGGGTTCAGAAGAGAAAAATAAGGCAGTGAAGAGAGTTGATGTCTGTGTGGAGAAGAACCACGGAGGACATTGTCCCAATTTGAGAGCATGTTGAATGAATCAAGCTTGTCAACCAGCCTCAGCTTAAACGGTTCCCTGGGAGAGTCCGACAAACCGTTCACAATCTGATTCGAGATTTAACAGAAGGACAATTATAATAGAGAGACTCTGTTGGTTTCATTCACATTCATCTTGTTATTACACAGATGGCTGCAAGAGTGAGTATGAATGGGAGATCTGGGTTTGATATACGCGCCTCCACTCTCTCGCTCGCTCTGGTTCCTATCAGAGTCCGAAAAGGTAATGGAGAAAGCAACACTGTCTGTTTTTCTTTGGGTGGTTCTGTCAGTCTGTGACTCAGCTACTGGTCCTTCTTGCTTAAGTGCCTCCTTTTTTCAGTTTAGACTTTGTCCCAGATGTTTTGAAGGAGAGAAAGAAGCTTTGATAAATTCTAGTGCAGGAAACATTTACAACAACGTGATTAGCTGTTGTCTGTATCCTACAGTAGCCTATGTTTCTTTGATATCACAGATTGCTGTATTGCAAAGTGCTCAGTTGCGGGTACCTGTAATGGTGTAATGGTACAAATTTAGAACTGGAGTTAGTATGAGCTCTACACTTTAGTCTGTATATTTTTATACAGTGTTATGCTGACCTTGACTTAAGTATACCTTAAGTCCCTTTCATTGTACAGTACACCCTGTGTATAAGTACATTGTATACAACTGCCTTTTGGCAGGGCCTGCTTCAAAACCTTGTGTACACTTTATGAACTGCTGTGTTGTGTCGACTGTGGCTACAGACGCATCTGTTTCTACTAGTCTATGTGATGCAGTGCAGACCTCAGTGAGCAGGAATGCTTTAGTGTCTCAGGGAGGAAAACCTAAGCGGTGCACTTTACCTTATCCCTGTGTATGTTTCCGCTTCATACATGCTAGAAACCTATGTGTGTTTACAGTGCAAGGGTTTGCATTGCCGTGGCGCTGTGATTAGATTTCCCGTTCAGGCTGTGCGTAAAGGAAGAGAGCGCACTGTACTTCAATTTCATGCCCCTGAAACGAGTGAGACGCCAAGAGGGGCTTTCGGAGGGAAAACAACCACCATGGAGGACATGGGTGCAGACACAAACATGCACAAGCACATTTGTTCGCACACGCGGCCGTACGGCTGCGTTTGTTTTCCATTCCGTGCTTTTGTTTCGCCGACAGCCCCTGCCCACTTGTGCGCAACATGGCCGTAGATTTATAATCTCATTTTGCTGACCACGCAGTGCCCTCGCTCAGCTAATGTCTGACCTCCATTTCTCAAGCCTGTCCCCAGCTATACACACATTCCAGCACACCCTACTTTCCAAATCCTCCAGAGACGCTGCGAGTCCACGGCAGTGGCACAGCAAAATCTTGCTCAGCATAGAATCCAATGCACAGCACCAGCCCTGCGGTCTCGACCCTCCGCCCACCGGCTCTGCGTAAAGGCCCCGCCGTCAGCATGGCGGGGCGGCACGCAGCTTAATCACCTCGTTGACAGTTGCCCTCTCTCCCTCTCTCCCTCTCTCCCTCCTCTACAGTAGATATGTGCGGGGACGCGGCCTCGGTGACCTTGCTGTG